>JAZGTI010000371.1:0-68214 GCA_036877585.1 Botia kubotai | reverse complement strand
AAACATCATACAGGTTTGGAACAACATGAGGCTGAGCAAATGATGAATTTTCAGTTTTGGGTGAACTATCCCTTTAAGATTACAAATCAGAGTAGCCAATTACAAATTATAGTAATTGATTAGTTACACACACACACAAAACATTTAAAAAGACAACACATAAAAAATATACACTTTATTAGACATCTAGTTTAGAATAAGGAACTGTAAGTCTATCAACAACAGAGAACAAAGACTTTAACAAAACATATTTCAGCCACTGGTTACTCTCAGTACCTTAACAATCATATGCACACAGTAATGATCACTTTCAATCAGCGTACAGCACGTATAAACTAACAATCACGTCTGAAGCTGGATTATTTCTGTAACCACACCCAATTTCCTGATCAGCACCGCAGAAATGTGAACTGCCTCACAGAGAAATCAGATTAAATAACCTTTCGCTTTCAAGCAACTGGGTTATGTAAAATATGCTATTGGAAATGCAGAAAGCTGACTCTTAAATAAGTAACGCAACACACTGAACTCTCGGCCATCATAACTCATTTCTCTATGATGCGATACACGGACGGTACAAATGAAAGGAGTAAATAATCTTTATCCTATACGTGTAAACGTTTTGTAATTAAATAAAACTTTTTTTGGGGGGGGGAAATGTTTCATTTAAAGCCCAAATTAATAAGCTTTCACATCTTTTATAGGAATAATCTGGGGGTTTAAGAAACTAATGCTTCCAAACAGTCTTGGGCTTCATAGCATTCAGGATAAATAACCACCATGTAACTCAAAATGTAGTGCAGTGTAATCTCTGGCAGCCACCACCCCTCACATGTTTTACTGCAAGTCATTCTGAACACAGCCTATCATCTTCCTGCAATACATCAGACAGCGGCGAGCTGGTCAAGGTTGTCGTGGGAACGATTGGTGAGGTGCGTCTCCAGTATCTCTCCGAACAGACCTCTCTTCAGCAGACTGTACGCCATAGGCAGCAGCTGACGCACCACTTTATAGAAATACTAACAAAATAAAAATAAAAGACAATTGTTTATTAAAATAAAAAACTGCCAGAAATTGTTTTTAATGTCTTTGCAAAGAGCAAGAACATAAATTATCCCCAGAAAGAATGTTCTCTTTTATAAACAGACTACAAATTATAATTACAATTTAGACAGATGATTATTTTCCCTGTCTTGTTAAACACAATGCGTGGTTCATTTAGTCAGTGAGTTAAACTCAAATTATTCAGACTGGTTTTGTGAACTTGTTCAGCTGATTCATTAAAAGATGCGACTCAAAGGCACCATAACATCATGTGTAATAATTTACAGAAAATAAGCATTTCAAGAACTTTAGAAAAACCAAAGGAAATATTTAATGACTACAATGCTTATTTCTTTGTAGAAATGGAATCATAAACTGACATTATCATCCAGTATGATTTGTTCACAAATCTGACACAGCTACGTCTCTCATGGTATAAATTTTCGTTCTCACATTAAGCTTTCATATCTCAGAAATCTTGTAATAAAGAAATAAAGTCACATGGGCCACTTTTATTGTGCTTTCGCTTCCTTTGAATGTCTTTGTTCTGATTTGCTGATGTAGCAGGGTGATTATTTCTCTAAATTTCTCTCTTTCGTGCTTAACGAAAAACATTACAGAAAAAAAATTCATTTTTGGTTTAATTATTTATGTGAATATAATAATTCTGCACAAGACTTTTCAGTAAACGTTTCATTGAGTATTTGTGGAATGGGTGTGTATTAAATCTTACATGTGAGCCGTAACAGAACAGGTCGATCCCAAGCTCATAGCCCATGCCGTAGTCGCATTCATCATTGGCAAACTGAACGTATGTGATCATTTGCTGGATGGGTGCGAAAGCCTTCATCCTCTCCTCATCATTTTTGGCCTCTGCGATCGCTTTGCAAATCTTCTTTAGATTTGCTAGTCAACAAAATTCATAAATTAAACTTAAAACAGGCATAAATAAACACTGTATAACTCTTAATGCTATGCAATTTTATATATTTATATGTTTTTTCTCTTTCTCTCTCTATATATATATACATATATATACGTACATAGAAATATGTACTTTATTTAGTACCAAATATAACTTCATACACTGGTTTATCTTCACCATTAACACTAAAACACAACGCGTCACTCAGATGGTTTGTTTAGATGTCCAGGTTTACCATCACTTTCTGGTAATTCTCTGTATCCAACATCATTTTTATCTACTGGAACCACAATTCCTGCTCCATGAAATGTCTTTGTGACCACCTGCAGAAAAATGAGCATTTGACTTCTTAAGGATTGCTTGAAACATTCACGATACATCCACAAATCATCATGTGACATCATATAATAACAGGCACCTTTTTCTCTCTCTGTTTAATTGCTTTAGTTTTTTGGTCCAGAGGCAAACCCAACCTCTCCGCCTCTCGTTTCAAATCTTCTTCCAGCTTGTTTAAAGCAGCTTCATCTGTTTTCTTTCCCCTCTTCTTCCTTTTCTTCTGCAGAAACAGTCTGAGTGATGTGGCAGGGGGATATAATGTTAAGGCAAGTTGACATGAAACTGTATTTGACAATATTGCAATCTGATCACTGTTTAACATTATCCAATAACCTGTATGGTAATACGCCTAGCCAGAGGTTTTGATAAAAGATTACAGAAAGAAAATTTTGATGGAATGATGCCCATGAACACGAAACATTTGACAAGGAACACGTATTAAATAGATTTACACATTTGGCAGATTTACACATTTACACTTTTATCCAAAGCAACATACAATGCTTTTAAAGTATACAGTACAATTTATCAGTATGGGTAATCCTTGGGAATCAAACCCACGACATTTGCGCTGCTAACACAATGCTGTACTGACTGAGCTACTGAACACACCTATTTCACTGTTCATGGAACTTTCTATGTACTTCTGATTATGTTAATGTTAGCAACCTGAATTTACCATAATAAATCAATTACTCTGTATATACTTTAAATATACTTTTGTCTCTCTTAGATACTTACAGAACTGCAGCAAATACATTGTCTCCCATCTGTGTGATCGTACAGCTCTTCTTGGCTTCATTCTCCCCAATGAACACAGGCAAAGCATCAGGAGAATCTCTGATCAGGAAGATACAAGGACAGTCAAAGATCATTTCACTGAAGTGGCTCATTCCTCTATGCAAAGTAGAGACAGCAGTTACAATATACTTGTACTGTTACAAATATGGCAGCCTACAATCTCAAAGGACAATATAAATCAGACTTATGGTTCTTTACTCCAGTCTGTAAATCAAAAAAATATCTTGTGTTGCAGTTTGATGAGCTACAATTAATTTCTTTATACCCTTACCTTGTCTTCACGCCTATTTACAACCATAATGTCCAATTATAGCTGATAAAATGTTTGCTATTTTCAGAGAAAAAGTTACCTGAAGTAACCCATGTGGTGCTGTGTGTCTCTGTTGCTCTGTATGATCGTCTGGAACTCTGGAGGATCATAGAAATAACGCCAGTGAAGGTGAAAGTTTGGCTGAGGGGAAGATGAGCGTTTGTGCTTCTTGGCCAAGATATCAAACGGACCAACTAATTGAAGTCCGAGGGTTTCCTTTAGGGCATCTGTAAAGCACACAAACATCACATGCAAAATGCTTACAGATGAAACAACAATGTGAAACTTTAGATGAACAAAAATTCATACAAATTTAATTAAAGTAATATTTATTGTGCTTTTATCCAGACAGACTTGAGACAGTGTGTTTAAGCTATACATAAACAAACCTACAATTTTAGTGTTGATAGCGCCATGCTCTACAAGAAAGCATTATACATGATAAAACTGTATAGAGCAACAACATGTACATGCAGTCATCTGTATAACAGACATACCTTGCGGACAGTCTGCACGAAGCCCCTTGCAGAACTTCCAGAACTGGTAGAAATCTTCAGGCATACGCAGTTTGTATAACCTCTCTACTTCCTCTCTCATCTCCTCTTCCACAACCACCATCTTCCCATCCATCCGGTCTTCTTTTGCTTTTTTAACATCTCCATTTGGTGTTTCTGTCTATAATAAGTAGGATTTTAGGTTAAAACGACATCTGCAGAAATAATAGGTCTGATCACGGTAGGACCTTATATAACCTTCAATAAGGTCTATAGATCCCTTAAAATATTCATTATCTTTTTACATGCACTTTGCCAATGTGTCAATATAGTATGTCACTATGAAGCTATCTTTTCAACATTATCATTATAAGTCCATAATGAACAAAATAATGATGTGAGATCCATTCATTGATAGTCTGGCAATGACAAAAGCTTGCAGTTATTTACTAATTGTAGCTATTGAGCCCTAAAAATCCAGCAGATTTAAAGGGCAATTTTTACATACTGTTCAAAGACACTGATGCTGAGTTAGTTGCTTAATCTCACAATTCAAAAATCACAATTCAAGTGCAATAACACCCGGCAAAGATGCCGACTTAAGAGTCACGACCATGCAGCCCAACCTCTCAGCAAAATACTAAACAAAACCAACTAACAGGGTTAAAAACTGATTATTTAACTGGCAACGCACTGGTGGGGATTTTATGATGTACCTTGGGTTTTCTTTTCCCGCGTCCCGCCATGCCTGTTGTTTTTTTCCACGCTGAGGTGTCGACCACTGCAGCTTGTAGAAACGTTATGAACTTCCGGTAGAATTTAGTGCGATTTCAAAATAAGAGTTCAATCCGTTTAACGCTATGCTAGTCACAACACGATCAAAAAACAAGGCAATCATTTACATATCAAAATATTGTATAACACTATGTTAAAAAACATATATATAACAAATGATACAAATAAAATGATAGAAAATAGTAAAGTAAAATAAAATAAAAAACTGGTATGAGATCACCATACAAATAAACGTCACCCAGAGATCTACATCTAGTGTTTGGCTTTATAGTTCAAATGAAGAAGTAAATCAATATAGCGTTTCATTTTAACAAAATAGGGCTTCTATTAGCCCATTTTTGTTTATCAATATTTAATAAGAATCAGGATTCGAATCGAGACCACCTTATGCATACGCTGGCGTATCTATTCCTGTACATACAGGTATTTGTTTGATTGAGTCATTAAAAACAGCAAAACATTGACAATACGCAGACAAGGCTACATTTTCCCAGTACAAATGTGTCCAAAATGTATCACATACTTTTGTGTCACAACAGCAAATCTGAAAACTTGTTAAAGTTGTATTGGCAGTTTTAGTATTAGGCAATAAAAGCTGCAGTTTTATTTCGCACATAACCTAACTGCACGGGTACATAACGCATGACGCTAAAGAGGGAGGTGATAGTAGCAGTTTAAAAGGATCTGACTCGATGTGAAACACAAGCTTGAGTCGAGTCAAGCTGTTAGTGGAAGTCTTCAGTCTTTAAGTGATTCTGAACACACCGCCGGAATAATGATGTTTTGCAGAGCGGCTTGGCAAAGACTCGCGCCTCTGGCACGCAAAACAATCTCTCCTTTATCCAATAATGGTAAGAAACATCAATTTACAATCACTCACATACATATTCAGTGCAGCCTCGTCTTTGCAAATGAAATGCACCAACCCACACTATAAAATGTGAAAGAGAGATTGGTGCAAGATTTATTATGAACAGAATATGGAAATAGATTTCTATTTTAATTGAATTTTAGTTGTTGAGCTTTAGGAGGTGTGTCGGTGGTTTACCAATTTACCCCAAGCCAGAACACTGAGTTCATGTTACGTAACGCTTTAAATCTATCCTGATTTTTGCCGTGGATGACAAAATGTAACTCAAAGTCTGTTTACAGTGATTTCAACATAAGCTAAAATTTTGTTCTAATGTAATAAACACTTACATTTCCTTGGAGATATATATGATATATATTAATGGGTTTGTATACTTACAGTGATTGTGTTTTACGTGTTTTTAAAATGGATTATGTTTTGTTTTATAATTTGTATTTGTATTGCAATACTTAAATACCTAATAAATACTTTGCATGGTATTATTAACATTTTTATTACTTACAAAAATGCTTAATAAATACTTTACATGGTATTATGAATATTTATTGCCTTTAGTGTAACGATTTGTTAGTTAGTTATTATGTACTGAGTGCAGCACTTTCCAAGATACATTTTCTTGTTGAGACAATAAACGGTTTAATTTTATTTTAACTTTATTTCATTAGTGTTTGGTGGGCTTTATCTGAGTTTGTTTTTAAAGCTGAGTTTTCCATTACAGACGACTGGGGCGTGCACACTAAATCCTGCCTGCCCCAGTGCATCTGTGGGAAATAGCTGCCTTTGATTTTGTTTAAAGTTAATTTCCTGTATGAAGATTCACTCAGTTTCAACTGGTTGCTGATTTTCTTTCATTTCTTTGCCCATCGTTGTAGCTGTAAAAGATGAAGATCTTATCATAATAAAATCTTAGGGCTCTTTTAACTTTGAGGTCAGCTTTTGTGCTGACTCAACAATGTATGCGTGACTGAACCAATGTATTCACAAAATTTGCTCAGGCATTTCCTAAAATTACCCAAACAGAAGAGGGCCCCAGGGCTTACTGCCAACACGAATTATCTTACCATTCTGCAGACAGACACGACACCAGCCCACTGGGTTTAAACAATATGATAAAACACAAGCCACTGTTTGTGTGTGTGTTTGTTGTGTCAAAAAGACACTTGTAGGGACAGCATGACTGTGTACATGTTGTCCTGAACTCCTGCAGGGATACGTCACCTCAATGGTCTGTTGACGCAATGGTCTGTAAATGAGATTAAGTGTATAAATGAGGCAACATCACCTTGCTGCAGTCACCTTCCCAGTGAACAGTTTTAGGTTGTAAGAATGTTTCCCTAATGTTTCCATTAAGTTTTATAAATGTTAGGAATGTTATTTTCAATTGTTCTAGGAATGTTCAAAAATTCTTTTGTAAACGTTGTTTACTTTATTGCTTGGTTGTAAAATGTTATTCAAACATTTTTTAAATTCTGTAACATTCATAAAATGCTCCACTAACAACTTAATAACGTTTTTATATATGATATAGAACTTAAGTAACCTTACTTAAAGAACTTTTTTGAAAAATGTTATGGAATGTTCGGAGAACGTTCCCTGTTCGCCGGGTTGTTATTGCAATATTCACATCTTCTGAAAATGAGATTGGAAGGTACTTTAAAAAAATGGGAATATTTCATGATTATCGGGCTCAATTGCATTCTCTTTTATAATAAAATAATACTGCAACAAAGAAGATCATCTAAAATGTGTTGTGTGCCAGCATGTTTTGTGTGTCTCTGAGTGGCAGTCTGGGATGAATTTAAGGAAGGGATTTAGGGAGTTAGAGACAGAAACAGGTGACTTATTTATCGTTTATTTAAATGTAACAAACACAATCCAGTGACGGACAACATGCTTTTTATGCACAAGCCGAGCTCTGTAACACAGAGGGGGTTGCCATGGTTTCTTATGGTGGGGGTGAAAGTTGTTCAAACCGAGTCTTTGATGGGACAAATGTATTCCCAGCTAACAGGACACTACAAACTAAATTGTTTAATATTTTTAGTTTAGTATTTTTAACATTTAACACATACACAGACCGACATACAGGCACATGTACATTATGCAGGCAGCACTATGGGTCATACTGCATACTGCAGATAGTAGTTAATAGGTAAGTAGAATAGTGCGTACTGGACAAATAGCACACAGCATACTGTACAATGTTTGTTTTTTAAATGTTTGGGAAACAATCTTAAAGCCTAAAATTGTTAGCTGGGTTAGATTTAGTATATTAATAATAATAATACTTAATAATAATAATAATAATACTTAGAACCTGTTTGAGTTTCATTTCAGTGCAGTTGGTTTTATTCTCAGGCCTGGTTTTACTGATATGCGTGTTCGTTTTTGTTCAGTAGCTGTCCCAATACGACAGATGTCCTTCGGGTTACCTGCTTCTGGTACAAACATCGCCTACATGGTGCTTGGTGGAGGTTCACTTACTGCTGCTCTTGTTTATGTGAGTATATTTGTTTTGTGTTACTGGATATGTCGTTTTGCACATGGTTCTTGTTGAGATGTTGTTGAGATGTCAAAACTGAAAGTAAAAAATGTGCAGTTAACTGAAAGGAGCTACTAATTTGTCCCTACTAATTAAAATATTGTAATTATGTAATATTGCAGTGTTGGTTCATTTATATTAAAAATAGTTTAGAATTGAATGAAATTAATTAATTTTGATTGTTTTGAGGTTATTTTTTTGTTTTTCCCCAATAAACGTTTCTTTATACATAGGCATATAAAACAATAAACTCTGACAGCGCAAGATATAATGACAGAATCGCACAAATGGAGGCCAGATCAAAGAGTAAGTGAACTTATTTCTTGATGTATTTAGGTAGTTAAGTAGTAAATATAACAATGTAGGTATAAATAGTGAACTATGTTTGCTAAGGTTGGTACGTTTTTGGTTTGTCTGTTAATGTTAAATCACCAGTAATCTTTCAACATCAGTAAAGTGGAATAATTTATACTGACAGCTGAGATTAAATTCCCATTCAGAGTTACATTACTCCAGGATTAATTGAATTGACAGGTGTGGACGTGTGTCTGGTTGGTCTGTATGTCTGGTTCCTGTTGTGCCTGAATCTGTTCTCCGTGGGTTACTTAGCAGCCACTAAGCTAGTAGTGGCTTTCACACGTTTACTTACTGTTTAGGGTTGCAAAATATATTGCAATGAATTGAAATATCACAAATGTTATATTACAATAGTTTTTTTTACAATGGATATTACAATGTTTAAAATAACTGAATAGTTTTAATATTAATATCAAGTTATGTATAGTTGTAGATGTGGATAGTGGAGAGACTAGAATATAAGAATATAGAAAATGTATGCAGTTTTTAGATATTTTACAATGTATATATATATTAAAAATTTTAGGAGTTATCGTTTCACATAATGTATGTGGCACTATGTAGCAAGTTATCGCATTTCGCATTTATCTTCATTATAGTGCAGCTCTAAATGTTACTAATCACCTTACTTTTGTTTCTCCATCAGGTGAGGAGGGTGAGTACAAATTTGATCTCTGTCATAACAGCATGTCTGTCATCGAGTGTTTACTTTCAGATCAATGCATTTATGTTGCATGCAGTTTTTGGTCTGGCAGCTTTTGCTTGTTTTTTCTGCAACTTTTGAAGTGCATGAAATGCTTTTGAAAATAATTTTCTAGAGCAAAAATATGTAATCATGAATTATGTTCATAATTGGTATGTTGGTATTTAAAGTCATTCTGTAATAATCATTTAATTTCCATATTATATAAATCACACACTTGAAGAATCCATTGACTATCCTGAATCAACATTGTGCAATGGAAGTTCGTTTTTTTAATGCTGTCTGATCTTGAATCGTCCCTCTCTGTTTATGCATGTGTAGGAGCAGTAGCTGCAGTCACAGCAGCAGCAGATGTGGAAGCAGTAGAGCCTGTCTCTAAGGTATTTGCTGCCGAACCCGCTGCTGCTGCAGCTGTTCCTGCAGAACCTGCATCTGCTGCACCAGTGGAGTTTGAGGTTGCTGTGACAACACCTGCCATTGTAGAAGAAGTAACACCTGTTCCTGAGGATGTTGCTGCTGATGCTGCGGCTACGGTTGCCGAGGTGACGGGTGAGGCATCTTCTCTTGAGGAAACAGCCTGAATCCCCAGCAATTCTATAGGAATCATCCTCGACCTGTCTTCAGAACACTCCATTAAAGCTGCAATCTGTAACTTTTGTCCTCTACTGCCATCTTTGTTTGAAACATAAAATTGCAGGGGATTTGCAAAGTTATTTTATTTACATGGCTGACCAGTTTAAATTCTTAACTGCTGTAAGAACAAGCAGCAAACACTGCACCATCTGCAATACCCAGACATGTGATATAGAAGCTGGATCTTCTTTCTGTTTACAGACAGACATTTCCCACAAAATTTGACCCGACAGCTGAAATTATTAATCATTATTATAAACTTACTGTTGTGAATTAGGGGAAGGTAAAGAGACTGTGCTGAACACTGATCTGTCATATACTTGCTCAATAACTGATGTTTGTTCATTTTAAGTTACGGATTGCAGCTTTAAGCTGTAGACTTGGACTCTCCCACTGATGTGCTCCTTTTAATCGATTAGTTGTGTAGACTGTGAGTTATCTTTCTCAACTTGTAAACTCCACGAGGTAATCCCACAGTGAAGCTGAAGAGAAGGAGAGATGAACAATTCTCTGAAAAACTCTTAATGTAATAGTTTAATTGTTGTTAAATGTATTTTTATATTCTCTCGTCCTTGAAACCCACTGATTGTGCCTGTTACAGAAAATTGAACACTGTAACTATAGTAACAGAATCAGAACTTGTGTTAGATGCCTCGTGCCGTGACATTTTCTCACATAACTTTGCTGATTTTTATAAACATGCAAATACATTAAACAAAATACGAAAACTAAAAAATATAAATACAATAAACAAAAAGTCAAATTGAAAAGTTTTCTAAACATGCTTTCCAAACCTCTGTGGTCTTATAAACATCTTTTCACATAAGAAAGACCTTCTAATCCTTTAATTATTTTTCCCTGTATCACTTCAGTAGATCACATCATTATCATGTCATTGTGGCATTTACTGAAATGTTTTCTTTTAAATATCTCCTCAAAAGGGAACATAACGTACATGTCAGTTACACTCTACACTGGTGAATTTTATTCTTAATTGTCATACTGATTCCACCGGCTCATATAATGTAGAATATATATTAGGAAGTTTTAAATGAGGAAATGTTTGTGTTCATTAAATAAAATATTTTAAAATATTTTTGACTTTGAATTTAATGTTTTTTTGTTCCCCTTTGTTGACCCTGTATTAATTATAAAAGAATACTCATCCTTAAATCATATTGTTAGGTATATTTACACTGTTTTTGTCTCTTACTGTATTGTTTATATATATTGTGTTTGTTTCTAGAAAAGCTCTCGTCTGCTAAGTGTTAGTTTAGACCATCTGTTATAAATGTCTAGCTGCCCCTTGCCTGCCAAGTTCCTGCACATGCTGAGTTATGCTTTAAGTTGACAATTAGATCCTAATTGTTGCTCTTGAAGTTCATCGTCTCAGTTCATCCCAGTTTGGATACTTAAAACTAAGGTTAAGTATCTTAAGCTGTTTTAATTATTGTAATAGAAGAAGCTTTAGACAATTATTACTATCATTCTGTGTAAATCTGTCGAATGTGTGTTAATTATCTCATGACTAAACCTAGAGGCCTATGCCACTTATGGTGTGCTTAAAATACATTACCCTCATCTGCCTATATAGAAGTTTCTTGAAATTAAACATAAATCACAATATGGACAGTAAGGGAGAACCCAGCTAACAGGGAATGTTCTCAGAATGGTGGCAAACGTTCTCTGAAATGTTTCTCAAAGTTATCAAAAACGTTCTTGCAGTTATAATAGCTAGCAGAACATTTTTCTTTCAACTAGTTATTGAAACATTTTAAAAACATTACATAATTTAAATTCTTATAACCAAAAAATAATGTTAATACAACATCTAAAAAAGTTCATACAAATGTCCAGAATAACTATGTAACATTTTTGTTACTTAATGGAAACATTTTGTAAACATTTTTACAACCTAAAATTGTTAGCTGGGAAAGGCAAACATCACTATTACGATTGTTCATATACAGGCCCTTTGAAATCTTTGTGTTGTCCATCATTATGTGTTTTTTGTATGTTAAGTCTTTCTAGTAGGTGCATGATTGTATAACACACTAAAATGTTGTTGCAGCTATTCCTATGTCTGACCTACTGAGCACTGTGAAAATCATTGCTGGATCTACAGCTGAGATCGCAGCAGCTTCCATCGGAGACCAGCAGCTGCTGGCTTCAGTGAGGCTAGCTGAGGAGAAGACTTCCATGGAGAACCTCAATGGGATGGAGGTTCCAGATGTTCAAGCTACTGTCCCAGAAGAAGTCGAGGAATCTGTATCTGAGGTTTCTGAGGAAGTGGTGGAGGAGGAAACCAGGTTTAGTAGGTCCGATGCTGAGAAGGTGAAAAATGAAGGAGAGGAACTGGAGGAACTTCTTTCAGCAGCAGGAGAAGAAGCAGCAGCTGGCTATGCTGAGACTGTTGGGGCTGAAGCTGCATCTGAGGAGCTTTCGGTCGATGGGGAGATGGAGAATGATTTGGCATTGGAGATGGCGTTGAGTCCTGGTGCGGTGCTGTCAGAAGATGATGCCGTCTCTGGAGGTACAGAGGAGATGTCAGCAACAGCGAAGGAAGAACCTGCTGTTTCAGAAGACATCACAGAGCCATCAGCAGCCCTGGAAGAGGCTCCGCAGACCACAAGAGACACTGAAGGAGATGTTGATGTTACAGAAACAAAGTTGGATGCTTTGGAGGAAGCTAAACCAACCGAAACTACATAGAAAGGTAATAATATGCTGTTGCTGTTAAAAGTATTCTGGGTTCAGCAGCACCAAAACATTCTGTAATGCACATTTTACATGTGTTTGCTGACAGTGGTCATGTTTTTTCAGATAATCAACGGTCGCATCCACCTAATTCATGAAGTTCTCCGCTAGAGGTCGCCATTTCCACTGTGTTTTGGGTAGCGTTGTTCATCACATTTAAAAGTATCTGGGAAATTAACAAAACAACAAAATTATTAAAACCTCTTCTTGTCGCTTTCACTTTTATGAGCCTGTTCTAATTGAGAAACTATTAAGAATATTTGTATCTTTATAACATCATTTGTAAAATGATTGGGTTGTTTAAGAGAACTGCAAAAGCTAAAACGTAAGTAAGTATTAAAACAAACAAAAAGAATAAGAAAACAAACAAACACTCTAAACAAACAAACACTCAAACAGTGTATGTCAGCTGTTGTCTGTTTTTTTCTGGTGCATCTATTTTTTCTTTGGATTTTCTCTATAATTGGGAATTCTTTGTCAGCATTCAGAGACATAATGGCAATATTCTGTGATTAAGAGTAAATAAACACATTAAGACACTGAAGCAGTCATGAAGTTGTTAAAACATCATGGTTGCGAAGATCATAACCATGTCATCCTGGATATTTATGATTCAATAAATCTGTTGTACATGACTGTATGTTATTGCCTACATAATGTATATTGTTCAATATTCTTTCACTGTTTTTATAAGTTTCTCTATAGCTTTAATAGTATTTTATATTTACTAATTATTCACTTTATTTAATTTTGCGGTACATTTTATTTGTAAACATTAATCATTTTACGCAACCTATATATAGTTTCAGATGCCTTGGTAATACACATGTACAGTTTTTGTCATGCCTATAAAGCACTAAATTGAGTGAGGGAGTAAGCGAGCGAGAAAGAGATGCTACATGATGACTCGAATTTGTTACAAACACAAGCTCCCTGTTTCTCAGCTGCTCGGCCATTGTACCAGGACTTGTGGTGTTGTGTTTGAGGTTCCTCAGTCGGTGTGTAGTTCTGCGTGTGATCAGACCCGTGTGTGTGTGCGCGCCTGTGTGTGCATGTGTGTGCGCCTGTGTGTGCATGTGTGTGCGTGCCTGTGTGTGCATGTGTGTGCGTGTGCGCGCCTGTGTGTCTAGTGACTGTTTGTGTGTGTGTGTGAGAGCGCTTAGCAGCTAGCAGCTACAGTCAGACGGACCACCGTCACTAAACTCTCAGCTGATCACGCACATCAAACGGAGGAAACATTAAGCGCGGATTTCATTTGGAGAAACAGCTTTTCAAGGTAAGAGATGTAGTTTAAAGTTTCCCATGTTCTAATGAAGCATCAGCAGCAACTGTGCGGTTATATTAGCTTAGCTCTATGAAGCTAATAGAAAACTGGTATTATACTGTTTTTTGAGCGTTGTTTATTGCTACGCTAAAGAGTAATTCTGACATGTCGACAGGGGTTTTATCTGTTTAAAAATGTCTTTTTCTTCGGTTATTAGCTCATTTACATTCAATTTGCTAGCTGGCTAAGCTAAGTGCTAGCAGAGAGTTGGTCTAATAAACATATACTGTACATGTGCTGTATATTGCTCTGTTAAGAGCTGTCTTTGTTAGGGTTAGTCTTGAGCTTGTGTAAAATGCAAGCAATTTAAAACCTATTATTTATGCCTATATAAACTATAGGACTTTAATGTAGTCATCATTTATCCATGTGGACATAAATATGTTATCTCAGAGATACACACAGTTCATCTCATGTTAAACAAGACACAGGCCAGGTTTAGCTGGAGAAAGCTGTTTTAATATCTTTAAATAACATATTCATACTTTAAATGGCGTTTTTCTTTCAATGGTGGAACTGAGGTCATGCTGGTGTGTGGTTTTACCTCCTGTTTATATTGTACCGCCCACTAATTTGGACAGAGTAAAACAAGATCAGTTTTGTTTGTAGCCACTGCCGTAAAAATCGATTGACATGCACTGACTCAGATCTCTGTTTGCTAGCTCTTTAACATCACAATAGCAGAAATTAAGTCCAAAGACGTAATCTTTGATCATATCTCATGTGAAACGCTTTCGTTCTTTGTGTTGAAATCTTAGATTTGCTACAAGGGTTTGATCTGTTACCTTGGTAATATACGTAACTGAACTCTCTGTGGCCCGGATTTGTGTTTACACTACCGAAAGTGAAGTGAAGTCAACATAAACACAGAGGACTTTGGTCTATCTTATCAGCAGCTGCTGATTTCGTAAGATAAGGTGCCGGGCCCTGAAAGTACCCTGATTAGATTTCTGTGCTTCATTACGGGTTTTGTCTCCAGCGTGTCTGGGAATATGTAACAGTATGGTGATAAATGTTGTTTTAGACCGGGGCAAAATGGAGTGATGCATGCACATGTCAGACGACTGGAGAGATTAAGTCAAATTAGAGTGGAGCACAAAAAAACACATTAGCGTGCCATGGATTTTGTCCAGTATGCAAACCTTGCTGCTGTCCACGTGACTGGAGTGAGTTTGTCTTTACCAGTCTGCTTCTGCAAAGCAAGCTGAGCTTAGTTTTGCACTAAACTGGCTTTGGAAACACTGCCTGTTGGTTCGCTGCAGAGACGGCGGATGACAAATTAAGGCTGTGTTGTCATGGAAGCAACGAGTGTTTGAAAGACTTGCCCAGTGAATTATAATTACATTTGACTTCCTCTTAAAATGACGAGTGGACTGAATTGGATTTTCCTTCTCTTCCAGATGTTCAGAAGCCAATAAACAGGGTGTGTTTGGTGCTCTCAAAGCATAATTCTTAAAGCTGCAGTATGCAAGTACATTCTCCCTTTCAATTATTTATGATCCACTAAAAGTGTGTAGGTGTTTGTATGTACAGAAACGGTGCTCTGTCTGTGTTTTATTATATGTATTTTATTATTTTTTAATTGTTTTGGGGTGCTTGGGACATTCCTGGGAGGTCACCTCATAAGGATATGCAGGTGAGGGTCAGGGGGCGTGTACTACTGGCAGTGTTCCACCTAAAAGGAGGAGCTAAGTTTAAATGTTTTGTTTGCAAACAGTAACTGAAAATTCTGCATAGTGCCCCTACAAACACAAAGAATTCTGACTCCATCAAAGATGTCACTGGAATGGTCTCTCTGTTTTGGAGTCTTCTCAAGGTAGATTAACATCTGCATCATGCACCTTCCATTTCTTAATTATTAATTGAGCTCTACTCCAGATATTCAATGACTAGGAAACCTTCCACTCCATGCTTGTGCTTTGTGTGGTTACAGTTAATTATGAAGTTGCTTGGTGTGCTCTTTATTTTTTTATGATTTAAGTTATGCCGCCATAATGACTCATCTCAAGTTAAACCTTCTAAGTTAAATTATTTGAGACCCCATGATTAGTCGTTTCTATTTAACGTTTCACATAACCAGTTTGATCTGTCAGTGATTGTTTAGGTGTGTCGGCTTAAAGGGGATAAAGATAAAAAAAATCAATTACTTTGGACTTCGTACTTCCTATATGATTATTTTAGATCGCTTTCTAGAAAGCTATTTCGCTCAGTTAGTGGCAAAACATCCTGTGAAACAACAAAACATGAATCCACAGAGGTAAATGCTTTATGTAGGCATGTAGTATTTTTACAAATGGCTGCAGTGCTTTCAAACTTTTAATAAATCTTTTCCCGAGAGAATTAGGTTTGTGAGAGGCGGTGTGTCATTCAATAGGAGGATTTGAATGCAGAAAATTTTTTTCTGCTTTGTGAACCAATTTTGTGCACAGCAGGCTAACATTTGGTCCCTGTTTGGCTCAATTATTTAACCCCTGTTGACTCATGTACAGCATCTCTTGTGAACCATCTGCACTTGTGTGTCACTTTGTGTTCTTTACGTGTTAAAGTCAATGGTCATATTTAATAAAACCGGCATGTCTTCATCCTAGCAGAAGTTCGCTTCCAAATGGAACGAACCTTAATGGAACAGATAAACCTGTTCCAAACCTCTTTGACTTTCTTTCTGGTGTGAAACACATAAAACAAACTCTTGAAAATAACTGAACTGAATAAATAACTGCTGAATGGTGCCACAGAAGAACCATTTTTATTTGTATGGTTCCATAAAGAGCCTTTAACATCCGCAGAACCATTCAGTGTAAAACACAAAATGGTTCTTCTGTGGCATTTCTGTGAAGAACCTTATGTAGCACCTTTTTTAAGAGTGCAGAATTTTAATGTTTCTATTTTGCATACATTGATTAGTAGCATATATTGATCGAGGGCAGCCAAGCTTTTAAAAAATCCCCCAGAATACCAAAGGCAGTACTGAAGTCAAGATCTGTGTTTTAGAGAAGACAGACTTACAGATTTGACACATCAGGGTGAGAATAAGACATATTTTGAGTGTGTTATCCCTTTAGCGCAGAACTTCTTGAATCTTAAAAAAAGCTTCTTGAATGTTTAAAAAGCAGAAGTGCTTTCTGTCCGTTTCGTGACATGCTTTTTGACAGAAAGCTGATGCAAGCGGGTCCTCGTTGAGGAATAATTTGTTTCATCTGAAGGGTGGAGACTGAATTTTGGCCTTGGTTGTGTGTGTGTTTTTGTGTGCGTGTCTAAAGGTGGGACGTTGCATCACTGGAGAGTCTGTTGAGGACACAAAAGCAGCGTTGTGCGCTGGTCATGTGACTCCTGTTCGGAAAGCTCCGACCATGTGATCCTGCCTCACAGAATGCTGAGTCGAACTTACAAGCGCTGCTTTAGCCTCTAGACATGAGGAGATGTTGAGAGAGACTGAGAAACTGATTTAGTAATAAATGTAGCCGTTGAGAACAGGTGTGGAAGACACAAAAGTACAGGAAATGAAAGCGATAAAGTGTGTGTCTGCTTTTCTGTGCAGATTACGGGCAGTTTTTTTGCTTCTCTATGATTTGTACATTACTCAATGTTTCCTTGGAGTTTTGGGTGAAGTGGCTGGATTCTGTGAAGTCTGGTTGTTGGAATGTGGAGATTTTGGAAGAACAGAGAGACATGGCTGAAGTGGACCAGATACCTTTGTGTAAGATAATGTCTTGGACTGTTTCCTGGTAATCGGAATGCACCATGGAACACTGTGGGAATTTTACAGCAGCACCAGGAACAAAAGGTTGGAAGCAGATGAATTACTTGGACTTTCCTGATAAAATCTGATAGCAACTTGTGTGGAATTGAAACTAACTCTAAGTAATAGTACACCCATCATACCAGTAAGTTGAGTTCAGTACGTGGCGTTTGTGTGTTTAAACAACATAGTTTGTGATTGGCTAGCTCTATATTTGTTTTGTTACATGATAAATATGAATTTAATTAATTGAGGAATGGAGTCAAGCTAAAAAAGACACGTAGTGTTAACGACTGGTTTTAGGGAAGCTGCAAAAAAACATGTCAGTTTGTGATTCGCAGATAACGCGATCCAGACGCATCTGTGAGGAAGTGTGTGTCACACCCCACTTCGCCCCTGCGCAAACCTTGTGACTGCGTTGCTATGGTAATAGAGCAGGGTATTTACCAGAGCACTTAATAATGTAACAGCCTGACCTGCAGTGTAACTGCTGGACTGTCACTATATAAAATGATTGTTGGTGTTGCTTAAATTTGCTTTTAGTAGATATGTACGGTGCCGTGTTAAAACGATGCCCCGATGTACAAGAGCATACAGTAGTGAAAATCATTAGTGTAGTACAGTAATGATCTTCATATTGTTATCAGAAAATAAATATGAAATTAAAACTTTATGCAATAGTTCACCCAAAAATGGATATCAATCCTTTACTCACCCTCACCCAAGTCATTCCAGACCTATATGACTTTTTCTTCTGTGGAACATAAAAGAAGATATTTTAAGATGTCTCAGTGGTTTTGTGTCTGTTAAATGGAAGTCAGTGGGTGCCACTGTTGTTTGGTTACCCACATCCTTCAAAATATATCCAAAAAATATTTTTTGTGTTCCTCAGAAGCCAAAAAGTCATACAGGTTCGGAGAATGTGATGATAGAAGGAAACTATGCCTTTTATACATATTTCTGGTCTTATTGTGCGTATGATTTATCAGTGCAGGCTATTCAGAAGAAAACAATACTTGTCTTTATAACCTTTCATCAAAATGTAATAACTTGCACCAAAACTGAAATAGCTTTTTACTCTAATTTTACTGTCTGGGCAGAACATGATGATTCATGTTTGAAAAGCAAAGCTGAAAAATGTTTGAAGAGGCACAAGAAAATCATTTGTGCAGTGGAATTAACAAAACCTCACATCTCATTTTATTAGTGACCCAAAAATAGCACTGTATTTCTTTATAAAACTAATTTCATATGTATATAACTCATATATTTGTATTTATTATACTGTTGGTTATACAGTTGGTTAAGTCAATGCTCACAGTGTGCATAGTTGTATTCTGGTAAACTTCTTTACCAGAAGTTTGTTAAAATGTTAAATGTTAAATTTTTTTTTAACATTTGCTCATTGTATTATCACATTAGTGTTATGTTGTGGTTTTGATAACTTTGAAGTATTTGAAACAGTGCAAATAACTGATACTGTATTTATTTAATTCAATGTATACCTGCACAGTCACTTTGGCTGTCTGAAACTGTGACAGTGAAGTCATTTACTTAATAATTCAGTCACTGGGCTGTCACACTTGCTCTGGTTGTCTCTCGCCCTGTCTCTCTTTACTGAAAGTGAGGAGGACTCAAAATTTGGGAGTGTCCTGCTGCTTTAATAGTTTTCACTTCAGCGCTCAACCCTTGACAAATCAAAGCATGTTGGCTGTTGCCATGGCGCCAGTGTTCCACAGGCAGGTTTCCTGTTTTGATGTTCTGTTCCTTAGCAAGAGTGAGTTTCCTGTTTGAACAAACAGAGAAGACAGAGCGAGGGGAGAGTAGGTTAAAAAGCTTTGGCTCTGCTCACACAATTGAGAAAGTTTGTCTATGTTTAAATTTCTTGCAGGAATTGTAACTTAACAATGACACGTTTTATTTATTGACTGCAGTACTGGAGGTTGCCACAGGAGGTCAGCAGACTGCGGGGTATGAGTCATGACGTCTGTGGTGCTCGTAGACAGCGGAGGAACCGTGGTGGAGTACGTCACTGCAGTGGACGACCATTTACCGGTAAGAACTTCAGAACTACAAGCATTTCATTTCAGCATGTCTGTGGCTTTATTTTCAATCACTGCCAGTCTCAAGCCACAGGCAGCGTTACTACAGACCAATCACAGACATCTGATGCATACTGCATGAGTCATGGTGCCTGAGTTTTTAACTATATAAGTTAAAAAAGAAACAACGTTATGTTAAAATGACACCAAGCTGCTACAATTAACAGTTCAGAGAAAAAGCTAGTCACAAAATTTGACACATTACAAATTTAAAATTTGGAAAGTTCATCTCATCAGAACTTTCTAGTTTTCCCAAAGATATTCCCAAGTTTTAGAGCATTGGGAAACAAGTAGCTATGATATCCCTGAGTACATCCTTTTATTCCACTTTGTTCTCAATGTGTTATCCAGTTCATATTTACCTGCCAATCTGTCACAGAAGAAAACTGTGACGGATCGTTTAACAGAATTGGCCTAAAAATTCTAAAAACTAGAAATAATTCTAAAACTATGTGCATTTACAGTCACAAACTAAACATCTGAATTGTCTTCAGCTTTGTTTATAAAGTTTAAGTTTTAATTTTGTTCTTGTCATGAACACACGGTCTCTGTCTCAGGAGGAGGGAGTGTGTGAGGTGGAGGGGGAGATGGAAGGAGAAGTAGAGGTGGAGGTGGAGGGGGAGGTGGAGTATCCCGCAGTGATTGTGGAGCCTGTACCCAGCGCGCGGTTGGAGCAGGGCTTCGCTGCACAGGTGCTGGTGTATGATGATGAAAGCTACCTGATGCAGGGTGTAGCTGAGGAGCAGGAGGTGGAGACAGAGGTGCTGGAGACAGGTAAGAGTCGCCCGATGCAACCACACTCATGTACTCAAGTTACATGCAAATACTTAAAGGGACAGGTTACCCTAAAATGGAGATTTTGTAATTTAATCGACCTTGTCTCGTTTCAAACCTGTCTGACTTCTATGGAACACAACAAGGAGATTTTTAAATAAATATACAGTGGGATGGATTCAATACAGTGAACCGTGGCAGTACTTAATTGATCACTTATTTATACACTTGATAAGTGTGTCAGCAGGACAGTGCAGAGGCTGACTGATCCTTTTTCAAGTGTCACAGTCAGTTTTGGTGAATAAACAATTTCAGATCATGCTGCTATGCTACTGTATTGAATCCAGCTATCCACACAGGTTTAGAATGACATGATGGTGAGTAAATTACAGAAGAATTTTCATTTTTGGTTGAACTGTCCTGGTTTATGTTCTGAAAAAGAAAGTCGTTTAAGTTTGATATGAGGAGTAAATAACGACAAAAGTTTATATTTGCTGTTAAGACAAGAGCAATCACACAACCTCATCTGCATCATATACACAGTCCTGCTTACAATTCACATCCAGTTGTAATACTATTCAGTTGTAATACTGATGTGGGCTGTGTTTGGAGATTTTGTGATGTTCCCTTTTGTTGCAAAGTTGTACTGACCATTAAATTATTTATAATTAAATAAATAGGCTACGATTATAACATGAAGGACCAAATCGATTTTTCAGAAACACCCAGCTTTTTAAAATGCATGATTCTTGAGATAGGCATATGACTGACCGTTTTGTGCTTTCCTGCAGACAGAAAAATGTTTCGCGCAAAAGCCAGACTCATTTGTAAAAGCATTGTTTAAAAGCGACGAAAAGTATATTAAGTTCAAATTCACAGCAGCAAAAATGAATTATTTTTCAATTATTTTTTTGTCGTGTTTTTGTGATCTTGACAAATGTTATTTGGACAACTCGAGAAATATGACAGACAAATATTATAGTATAGTAATTTAAGGACATTAATTAATTAGTTAATTAATTGTGTTAATTAAAAAATGTCCATAAAACCTAATTTCCTTTGACAGCACAAATGTGTTTTTTTCCCTGTGATTTCTATCAGTTGGTTTTGGCAGTGAGATTTTGGGAAATAATATTTGAGAAAATGCAGGACTGCATATCCAAAATTATGTATTTCATAATGCCTTCTTGTAAATTACAGTGGGCTGAATTAAGAACTTTGTGGGCACTCTGTATAGTTCTCTCGCAGAGAGACTGATACCTCTTTTTCTCCTTTGTGTCTCAGATACGTTAGTGGTTATGTTTTATGCAGTATAATAAGTTGTATTTAGAATATCATCACTATGATCCGGAATTTATGGAGTACAGTGGGAAACGTGTATGCATGATTGTTATATAAACGTACCCATAGGGAATGAATATGGACGGTATCTGTAGAGTTGGTGCCTAGGCGCTGTCTGATGATGAATCTCTGCCCCCTTGTGGACATTTCTTGAAGTGCAGCACAGAAATCGTCTTTAGAGAGATTATCGTTTAACCAAATTATTCGTCTAGAAAACATTAGGTATTGCTGGTTGACAAGTAAAAGGGCTTAAAATTAAAAACTTATTTAGAAACGAATGATCGTAATCTAAATAGTAATAAAACCCTAAAATGATCTGACACAAGAAAATATGCAGAACAAATTATAATCGCCCAGTCTAGTCATACTTGTTTGTATCCACAGCAATTACACTTACAGATTTTTTATTATTTATTCTGAGTACAGAATATTTGTTTTCATAGCGCTTTACGTATACGTATCACACGTGTGTGTTGTTTTCGTGTTGTCGTCCTACAGTTCATATGGGATGTTAATAATACTAGATTGGCGATAAAATACAAGTTTTGGAAACGAATCCATTGATTGAGAGAATTCTCAGCTGTTGACGCAAATTGAACGTAAAGCCGAGAGCGCGGAGGATTTCCTGTGCTCAGCGCGGAAGGATCTGTGCGCGCCGCCGAATTTGTGGAGATTTCCTGTGGAGGCGGAGTGATCTGCTAGTCGTGCGTTCAACGCGAGTCAATGTGAATCTGCGCCTCTGGACAAAACATGGCGACGTCGCTGCATGAGGGACCCGCTAACCAGCTCGATCTACTTATCCGAGCAGGTAAAAAGATTGAACCGCTTTTAGAACCTCGTCGCGGCGGGCTTGTTTGGGGTGCGGCAGAGCGGCGCTCGAACCGCAGCGCACAGGTCCGTGAAGTTGTGCTGTAAAGTAATGGAGGGCATTTCAGGAAGTGATCACCTTGGTTGGCAACCTGCATGGCGTTGACTGGTTTTCTTATCTGCTTTTTTAAAGTTGAAAAGTAGTGCGGAGGTATGCACGGTGCGTTTTGCGTGCTCACCGTGCACGGCGTTGAGTTTGCACGGCGTTCGTGGCGTTTACAGTGTGGTGTGTGTTAAAATAACGGGTTCTCTGGAGGTGGTGCGCTGCTCTGAAACCAGGAAGTGGGAGAGATGTTGTCTTCCCTACGTCTTTGCCACGCTGTCTGGAGTCGGAAGGGCACCGAGTTTTATTTTTATCTCATAAATACGATTTACAACAACGTGAACTTTATCTTATCTATTTGTAAATGGATTTTTGTCTTACAAAGCAGAATTAGAGAGCTTTACTGTTTATGATCGTTTTACTTCAAAGTCTCGTGCGTAAAGAAAATGTGGTTTGTCTTAAAAATACACGCGAATGAAGGAGCTTAATTTATATTGAAAGCCACGATGTGATTTATTTTCAGCGTTGCGTTATATGGCAAAAAATCAGTTTTTGCATTAAAATGTGTGTTGGTTTATTGTCACAGATGTCCCGTTATCTAAGCGTGGTCGCGCACACATTTTAGCGTGCTTTTCTCACTCACTTTTATGTACAACATTCAGTGCTTAATTATTCTATTAAACACGACTTTGTTTATCAGATCAAACACGTTTTATTCTAGAAGAGTGGAGTGGACATTTTAAGTTTTTCGAGTGAATGTTAAGATTTGATGGCGGAAGCATTGTTATTCCCCTGGCCTGTCTAAACTTTGAGTGACAGCGCACGTCGCCCAATAGGAATCGCGCTCTGTTCGAAATCTTACGCCTGACCAATCATCTTGTCTCTTCCTCGGGGCGTCGATCAGAGACGCGTCCAATCGGATTCGGGGCGGGTGTTGAGTGGCAGGAAACCCGAGGAGCGTCTTCAGAGAGAAGTGGAGGGAAAGCGCTGACGACTGTAAACACGGAAGTGAGGAGGGACAGCACTACTTTCCTCTGGACCGCTATTTTACTGGCAGTAAAATAGTACCTCAATACTTGAGCTCTAGTGTGCAGTTATTTATTGTTTATTAACATTATTGTTATTGTTATTAAATAAGATCGTGATCGACTCTGTAATTTAATGTCTAAAGTATTGTTTTACAAGCATTAAACGTTTTATCTACATTATTTGTAGAAAGTCCCATTTATTTGCTTGTTTATATTTTTTAACTTTAAGACCTAATAGGCTTTTGTTTTAGCAGTGTTCTTGGCTACAGTGCGTTTATGTGAATTTCTATAGTGAAGAGACATTATGGTCAACACTATGTAGTCTAAAACAACAACTTTACAAAAGTAAAACATTTTACATTTACATTTTAATTAGTTCTTTAATCTACTGTGATTGTTTCAAAACACTCTTATTGTCTTAGAATTGTAAAGAAGGACATTGTAAACAATTAATCCATAAATAAGCCTTAATGCGTTTGGGTATTTTCTGAAAATGGCTTCGGTTTGATTTGTCTCCTGTCTCCAAGTGCATGCTGGGTCACTTATTCCAAAGGACACAGTGTGTATGTGTTTATGACGGGTACTGCCTAAAGATAGTTCCCGTGTGCAGCAACAGACACACTTACCCAAACATGGACAGGGTCGGGTGTAATGGGAGTGCAGAGAGGGCTCGGATAGACTAGCACAGGTGCTAGTGGCTCTGGATGGTGACGTCAGACAGACAGGGCTGCAGGTTCTGCCCTGTGTATGCCTGATTTTGCTGGTCTCGGATCTGCCACTGCACCTGTTGCCACTTGGACCCTCCAGGAAGTTACTTGTCATTTAGCAGATGCTTTTATGCAGACCGTGTTAATGTTTACTAATTGGGCTTGGGAACGCAGATAAATTGCATAGCTTTAATGCAGCGTGTGTCTCTTTGGATAAAAGTGTCTGCTAAATGCGTACTGTCACTATCTGTCACTATTGAGTCAGTTTGGTTACTGTGTACAGCGACTTAAAATATAAGAATATAAAGGTTGCCCAATGCTTAAACACTCAATGTCAGCTGCTTTGTGAATTTACAGATACTCTGCATTTGTTGTGGAAGTTATGAAGGGGTGAAGGTCATGTTAAGTATGTTGCACATGATATTCACTGGCACTAAATGTCTCCCCATTTCCTGAATACATTCTGTTGGGAATCACACTGGATTCACATTATATCCATGCACGTTGGTTTTTGTTTGTATAGAAAAGCTGTTTAATTCACATGGTTAATTTCAAAACACTCATGTGCAGGGGGCTGATTGCATTTACTGTAAGTGTTGGTTTGAGTGTCAAGTGGATGTCAACAAAGTACCTATTCAAACCTTCATATGAATGTCTTTAACATTGCAAGCAAAGAAATATCTAATTACCTGATCCTAGACAGTTTGATAATAAATCAAATGTAATTCTTTTGCTGTTTTAAAACCTGATCTGATTGATCTGTTATTTTTGATCCCCCTTTTTTCTGTCCTTTGATTGACCACCCTTGCAATAAAAGGTTCCTCTGTGGGACTTAGTGTGATTGAGTTTAGTGGATTTAGGGCTTCTGAAAAGTCTTGCATTCAGGTTTGGCTCCCCCTTTTGGCTGTTTAGTGTAAAACATTACATTTGAAACTAACCTGTAGGTACAGAAGTATCTGCGGTACGTTAAGTATGAGCGCAAGTATTGTTGGTCAAATCAATTGTTCATGTTAAACAAGACAAACCTTAAAAATAAAGCAGATTTTATATTTTATAAAGCAGATAATATATAAAACAATATTTTTTTGAGTCACCGTATATAACAGTATAATTATAAAACATGTTGCAGTGACTGGCAATGATTATACAGTTTTGTTTGATAATATGCGCCCAGAACATTTACAAACACAATATGAAACATGTTGTTATGTGTTTTCTTTCTGGCAGTGGAAGCATCAGTCCACGGCTCTCATGTGCAGTGCTCAGATAAAACCATCGAGGCTGCAGAAGCTCTTCTGCACATGGACTCGCCCTCCAGCTTACGTGGAGACCGAAGCCCAGGTGAACATGGCCTACAGCTTCATCAAAACACACACACTTTACATAACCACACACATACTTACACAGGGGCTGCATAATATTGATGAAAAAAACGGTATGCGATAATTTACTAAACGATATGTCACATATAAGTGTGATATGTGATACGGTAATGCTTTAGGTTTGTAAAATTGTATCATATTAATATATATTTAAACAATCTACATGTTTTTCCATTTTTCCTGGGAAAATATATCATCACTACAGCTTGGTTACTTTTATCCAAAGCGACTTAACAAGGCTAGTCTACAAGCTACATTTACAAGTTAGAATAGTTCTGATTTGTTAAACTTCTGAACCCTGTTTTACATTTTGTTATAGTAACAATCGTGTGCCAGTCTCTCTGTAATCTGCAAACTTTGATTACTAATTTGATTACTTAATACTTTCAGAAGTTATATATAATTTTATTATTGTGAACCTTGCGATATGCACATTTACGATATTCAAGTAATGTTAATATATTGTGCTGGCATACCACACACTGTCTTTCTGAGGTTATTTATGTGTTTGTGTGTCTGTCTGGTGTTTAGAAGTCTTTGTGCCTCCGTGCGTGAACACTTCAGAGTTTCTGCATGCCGCCATGCGACCCGACGTGCTGACGGAGACTGTGGTGGAGGTCAGCACAGAGGACTCGGAACCCATGGAGATGGTCACGGTTCTACAGGAACCTGAGGTTCTGGAGACAGAACCCACCAAGAGAAGAAAATGTGAGCTTGCATGAATGCCAGATAGATGTAGACATTTTAAAATGTAGAGATTTTAAATATGCAAATGACAAAAAGTGACAATAGGTTTTTGAACTGTTTGTTTTTGGTTTTATGCTTTCAGCTGGGCGGAAACCCAAACCCCATCACATTTCAAATGGATCCCCAGATCTGGGTATCAAGAAGAAGTCTAGAGAAGGAAAAGGTCTGTCTTCTTCTGAGTTGTGTGATGCGAAAAATAGATACTTAATTGTAAATAAAAACTTTGGGGGTTTAGAGGGATGTGGCAAATTATTTATATATAGTATATATAAATAATATATAAGTATATAGAATATAAGTTGGCTTTATTTTATGTAATATTTTTTTTCTTAATTTTGATGTTTTTGAATGTTAGCATATTTTAGCAAATTCATTTTAGCATATGTTGTGTTTTTCTGGGATGTCATTATCTATTATGTGTTACTGCTCAGATTCTGCTCAACTCATTCAGTACCTGTGTTGTTGACCTACAGGAAGCACTTATCTCTGGGAGTTTCTGTTGGATCTGCTGCAGGATAAGAACACCTGCCCCAGATACATCAAATGGACCCAGAGGGAGAAAGGCATCTTCAAACTGGTGGACTCTAAAGCTGTGTCAAAGCTGTGGGGCAAACACAAGAACAAACCAGACATGAACTATGAAACCATGGGCAGAGCGCTCAGGTGAGATGTTTGTGCTTACAAATTCTTAGAATAGCAATGTTAAAGTTCAGTTTTATTCAATTGTCCCTTTACTATTGGATATAGTCCAGGGCTGTGTCCGAAATCGCTTTCTATACTTTTCCATAGTGCACTATTTGAAGCCAAAACCATAGTAGACATTATCGAGTGCACTCATTCAACCCATGATGCATTGCAATAATGACTGTACACATCCACTGTGAGAGTGATCCACAGACCTTCATTCACTCCTTTAAGTGTTAGCCAATCAGCATCCAGTAATGGATCTGTTTCTCTGCAATCGGTGCAATCTGTTTGTGTTTAATGTGTGTTACTATCTCTCTTTCCCTCGCAGGTATTACTACCAGAGAGGCATTTTGGCAAAGGTAGAAGGTCAGAGGTTGGTGTACCAGTTTAAAGAAATGCCTAAAGACATTATTGTCATTGACGACGACAAGTGTGACCCCAGTGATGACATAAGCAGAGAGAAGCCCTACGAGCATGTTCATTCCTCGTCTGACACTCTGTTGACATCTGATCTCTCGAAAACCCCTGCTATCTTGAGAGGGGGCGGCAGAAGTGTCCTCCACCCAGGCTCTCCAAAAGCCAAAGCTGCGCTCACAGTCACCCCCGTTCAGCGCATAGTAACGGTCTCCACGACAACAGATGCATCACAGCCGTCCCATGCAACCGTCATCCCCAATGCCGGTGTCCCCAGGTAACCAATTTAGTTTTTGACAATATTTAAAAAAAAAATAAATAAATAAAAGTACAATGTCTTAAATTAACTCTTGTGTCCAGGACTGTGCGGGTTGCTATGCAAGTGCCTGTTGTCATGACGAATTCTTTGGGTCAGAAGATCTCCACGGTGGCCGTGCAGTCAGCAAATCCATCGATTCTCACCACGGCGCCCACCAATACCAGCACAGCAACTGGCGCAAACGCACCGAAAGTCTTGATCCAGACCATGCCAACCATGGTGCCTGCCACAGCAGAGAACGGTGACAAGATCACAGTCCAGCTTGCTAAGATAATCACCATTCCTGCTTCCCAGCTAACGCAGTGCCAGCTTCAGGCCAAACCCGGCACCCCTACGGGCATCAATCTGATGGGTGCTCCTCTCGCCGTCCGAGCCCTCACACCTGTATCTGTGGCATCAGGTGCTCAGGTGGTCCGACTGGCAGTGCCTGCCCAGCAGAGTCCAGCTCAGGCCAAGACACAGGTCCCCATATCAATCCAGACGCAAGCTCAACTCCCGATCTCCGTTCAGACAGTGTCCACTCCGGTTTCAATCCAGAGCCCCACGCAGGTCACGCTACCTGCTTCCATTTCTGTTCAGAATCCAGTTTCTGTTCACACACAGGTCCCAGTTCAAATCCAGGTTCAACAGAGCCAGCTCTCACCAAGAGCAAGGAGCATCGCCCAAAACTCAGACAGCACTTCGGCAGAACGGGTGATTGTGGTCCGAATGGAACCCGGGCAGGACAGTTCATCACAGGAAACATCAGAAGTGGTAGAAGATTCAAAACCACAATCCGATAGAGTCCAGCCCGAGAGCTGAAGAGCGAAGCATTTTGTCATAAATTCAGACACGTTTTCACCACAGCTACTTTTGAATCATGTTCTGGGTGTTTTTTTTACTCCATATCAAACCAATTGGAGATACTGTTAATTGTACAGTTTTAGCATTCAAGTGTGGTTTCATTGTATTTAAACAACAGGCAAAAACAAGCATTTTGGCAAAGACTCCAGCCTGTATCAGCACCACGATTCACAGATCATGTAGATAAAGTCAAACGTCAAAGAATTATTGGGTATGTCATTTCAATTATAAATTGGTTAAGGGACCAATGCAAAGAACACTACAGTTCTCCGCCCCCTTTTATTTTCAAATCAACTTTGACACTAATGCTGCGCAGAACACTAGAGAGTGAGCAGTCGAATAGACATCGAAAAGCAAATGTGAACTTTAGAGGGAGCGTGAACTTGACTTTTTATAACTTGTATAAAGAGCTTTTTCCTTTACGTTAAAATCGCAACGCAAAAACCAGCAGTTTCTTTTGACTATCACTGTGAGGGCGCGCGCTTCCGCGCGTGTGCTGTCGTTTCACAGGAACTTTGGGGTCGAATCTCCCTCCACTTCTAAAGGAAGAAACGAGACTTTGTATATATGACTTATACAGTTTACTGAATTTATAAACAATGCAGCCTTAGAACAGTTTCTTTTGTGTTCCTGTTTTTTTTTTGTAAATCACACTTATTAAGATTTTGTGTTAAGCTCATGTTTTGTTTTCACACCTTGTACCAAGCACAGTATTATTGGCAAACGAACGGCAATGCATTTTTGTAGTCCATGCGAAAGCTCGTGGATAAACCGTCTGTACCATTTAGATCTTTTGTGTAATCGGTTTCAGGTCTAGAATGGAAGGTGGCGATTTGTCGTCACAGAAGTACAGTTAAAGAAAAACAGGTCAATTGGCAGCATGCATTCTCACGGCGAATACAATGTTTTTGTGCATTTTTCTTTTGCAATTTGCTTTTTATTAGTCCTTAAAGAGGGAGAACGAGATGTTTGTGTTCAGAATAATCTAGTTTGTATATTCAACATTTGAAGTATATTCTATTTTGGTGTACTCTTGTTTCAAAGTGTACTCAAGTAGATTTTACTCAAATATAAAAACTACTCCTGAATTTCATGTTGTGGTGGTGCTTATTTTTTATGCATGAGGTCGCTGAAGCAAGATTGTGTAAGGACAGACTTAAAGAGCCATTAAATTATATACCTCCTTAAAAAAGCAACAGAACCAATTACTAAATGAAGACAAATACCCAAGATACTGTTGAGAGACATCAGTGATATAGTGCATAGAAGAAGAAAGATTGGACGCCAGTTGGAATATGAGTTATAAACAAAATGACATTTAAACTTGTGTCCTAGCAAAAATTAGGAACACATTTCCCAAACCAACACAAGTAATTCCAATATAATGCTTCTTAAACCACTAGAAAGAGCACAAATGTAAACTTTTAGTGCAGCGATAAAATATGCAAAGTATAGTTTAGTGGGACATCTATAAATCATGATGAACATCCAGCAAAAATAGCAAGCAAAACGTTTTTGGAATGTTTTGTGAAATTTGTGCCCTTGAAAAGTGTTTGTGCTGTCTTTCCTTAATATAAATGCAGTTTTGTTTAGTATTTCATTACCTAATTCAGTGACACTCAAATATATTTTAAAGTACGAGTAAGAACTACTGGGTCTTGTGTATTTATGTAAGGGCATGAGTTTTAAAGAAATAGAATATTAGCAAAGAACATAGTAGCCAAACATGAAATAAAGATTTATGAAGCTTTTTTATGTGGGACCAATACTGATTAAATGTTTTTTTGTTTATATGGCTTGAACCATCAGTAATAAATTTTGCCACTGAGGAGCAGTGTGGCTAACTGCAAACATGCCATTTACAAATTTGCCCATAATATTTAGATTACAGGTGATAAAGCATGGCTGTATATTTAATGAAGAGCTCATGTGACTGGTATTTTATTCTGGATATGTCCTTCTACCTGCAGTTGATCATTCAATCTCCAGTGAAATTAGGTGTGAAAATATTGTAATTATGTTACACAAGGAAAATGAGTCATTAATGCAGTGATGCGTCATTATTTCAGTGACAAAAGATATTGTTTCTGCCTGAGTGTCTGAGACAAGCAGCCCTTTTAATTAATTTTTTAAAGTTTATATTTTGTCATTGTTTTCAAAGCACTTTATTTTCAGCAGTCTGCAAATACCACAATACATTTAATTTGTACAAGCTCTCATGTTTTTACACATAGAAGCAAAAATATTTACATGTTGAATTCTTTGTTTGAATTTTTCTGGACCAAGAAATGCATTTTGCTTTACAATCTACGTTGTCAAAGTCCGGCATATATAATGAAAAAGGAATATTCCTTTTATAAAAGGAATATTCTTTCTTTACTGATCCTTATACTGCACACGCAAGTTTTTTTTAAAACAAAGATGATATTTTAAAATTGGGTTTAAAGGAACATGATGGTAACATTGTTTTATTTTAGGTGCACTGTTCCTTTACAAATGCACATAAAACAACTTTAAACACATGCCAAGTCGCAGCTTGCTTGATGTCTTGAGGGATAACTGGTAAGTCTGTATTGATTAGGAAACAATGGTCAGATCCTTGAAGCTGAAGTCACAGACAAGCGAGAGATGATCTGAGGGGTAGTTATAAGACGGCAGCCTGTTCGGTCCAATTTGTTCTGCTGTAGGAAAGTCCAGAACTGAATTCACATCAAATGCCCTGTGTGAATACCACACATAATCCAGAGTGTGGCAGCTTTCCCCACTGGGGCGGATCTTCCATGTTGTGTAAGGCGGCTCTGTTTTTCCATCTGTGCTCAGATGCTTGTATGCACTGTCCAGTCCAAGACTAGATGTTGCAAAATTCCTGTATACATCCTCTGTTGGCTCTGCATTAAAATCCCCACATACAATCAGAGGAACATTCAAATCTGCGTTGTCCTCTGGCCCTATTTTCTGTGAAACGTTCCTCAGGTTCCACAGCAAGTCAGAACCTTGTGCACTGCGTAGGACCTCCCAACCGCTCCGTGCCTTCAGATGCGTTACCGCAACGCAGAACGCCCGTCCTGTTGCTTTGCAACGCAGAGTCGCGATGATCGCTACCTGATTAGTCTTATGCATCATGGCGGAGAGTCGTAAGTGCGTCATGTTCACCAACTGAAAGCGTTTTTGATTGAAGAACAGAGCGCAGCCATCCGGGCCGTTGTTGTTCTCGATATCCAGACACGGGGACCATGGTTTGGGGCAGAAGCTGCTTTGGTAGCCCAAACGTGCCAGACTGGGCTGAAACATGTCAAAGTAGTGATCAACTTCCTGTAGACACAGGATGTCAGGTCTGTAGGTCAGGATCTCCTCCAGGATCAAACACTTTCTTTCAGGCCAGTTCAAAGCCTCCATGGGGCACTTGACGAAACTGTCCATGCCTTCACCGAGGGCTGCGAAGACAGTAGTTGAAAAATGATTGGTTAATTTGGTGTGTTAGGGGAAACATACACAATGCAGACTGGAGTGGAGATCCACTGTCCATCATCTGTCTGTCAGGAAAAAGGGTGTCACATTCTTCTATATACTTTTACCATAAGATTTATCAAAGATAGACATGTTCCTCAAACCTGAATCAGATGGTAACCCATACCCGAAATGTGACCTCTGCATTTAACCCATCACTGGTGAGAAGTGAACACACACACACCCGGAGCAGTGGGCAGCACATTACTGTGCCCAGGGAGCAATCGGGGGATAAGTGCCTTGCTCAAGGGCACTTCAGTTGCTATCCCTCAGTGCTCGAATCAAACCAGCAACCTTCTGATTACAAGCCCGACTCAGTAACCAGTAGGCCCCTACTGCCCCCGTAGGCCATAACTGCCCCCAAAATCTCTGTTCTATAACTGCCTAAATTGGATCCAGTTACGGTACATCCTACTTGTGTACAAACATGACAGATAAATCAAATGGCAGTCTCTGAATGTTTTTCTTTATGAATATAAACAGAGTCAGATTTATACCTTGTGCTAGGACATTCCACTGCATAACCCTGAATGACGCCTGTCTGAGGTCTCCATGGCCGGTCTGGATGAAACTTCTGTGCAGTCGGGCCGGCCGGTTTCTCAGAACCTCCTGACATTCCCTCAACAGCTCCAAAGGGTCCACCAGGTCCCGATTCAGATCCAGGTCGTTATTTGAATTGTACCCAGAGTTACACAGCTGAGGGAAAGCAGGGCTACTGACGGTCTTAGTCAGGGCGTTATACAGACTACTAGTGCTGCTGCCCATGGAACATTCTAGAAGAAACAAAACAGATGGCATTTCAGGACCTACCAAGAATACCTTCACAAAGGTCAATATTACAACTTTTTAGTCCATTGGGCCTAATGTTGCATACTAACATTCTATTGTATGTATTTTGGACTTGGTCATATTATATCCATTCAAAAATTTCAGCGTCCTTGGAGAGTTATTTTTTAGTTATATTTTGTGGATGAGTTCAAATTTAGAGTTTAAATTGTAAGAACAAGCTACAAACGCTGCACCATCTACAGTACTTGGACATGTGATATAGTGGCCGGATCTTCTTCATTCTGTTTACAGACACATCCGGTATTGAAGCACAACCTCCTATCAATGTAATAGTTAAACGAAAATTAAAACTACATTTCTAAACATAACCTTAAAAAATTAAATTAAAACTCATACTTTCTAAAAACGAAAAAACTATGCTGTTTCATTTGTTTGTATATTTAATTACTGGTTTATCATTTTGAGTGACAGAAGTCGTATTTATATGAAAGAGATCTAGTTTAAAGTAGTTTATACTCCTGTATGACTCTTTCAACCCTCTCTTTATCTAATACAAAAAAACTGAAATGTGTCATTCTGTAAAGTAGATCTTAAGTTAACTAATTACTGTTGCACTGGTCAACAGCACATAACTAAACATTAGAAAGCTAGGAACAACTTAACCAACAACTTAACATTCCATTAGAAGTAAAGAAGTTGTATCTTACCAACAGTCTCCATCATTTTAAATTCCTGTTGATTTCTTTCATGTGTCTTAAAACTGTGTGTGCTGTGAGATTGTACGACTGGTGTTTGTAACAGAAATACACCACTGGCTATCTTAAACTCCCTCTGACAGACTGAGATTACAGACTTGAGACGTCAGGAGAACATATGGACTCACACATGGCGAGCACACAGGTTAGGAGGTTGTTGTTACAATGTTACCACATGTTCTTTTATGTGTTATGTAGCAACACTGTATCATTATACTGTCACTTTAAAGTAACGTTGTGACGTTGCTAGATAAATTGGCACACACACTCTTGGCTAACAACCCAGCTAACAAATTTAGGTTGTGAGAATGTTTCCTTAACATTTTCAAGTAACAAAAACATTAAAAATGTTATTTGAAATGTTCTTGAAATGCTCAGAATGTCCAGTTTTGTAGATGTTGCATTACTGTTACTGGTTGGTTATAAAAACGTTATTCAAACGTTTTTTTAATTGTGGTTAAAAACATTTTTAAAACGTTCCACTAACAACATAAAAATAACATTTTTATATACAAGACATAATTTAAAGAAACATTCTATTAACATTACTGAAAGAATGTTTTTGATAACTTTGAGAAAGTGTTTGGAGAATGTTAGCCAACATTCTGAAAACATTCTTAGTAAGCTAGGAAACCACATCTTCAGTTCGGATAAAGTGTAAGGAAAACCACCACGTACAGTAAATATCATGGTACATGAACATGGTAATCATTTAATATCACAGTATCCATCAAAATAATTGCCATCTGATACATAACTGTACCTCAGTGTGACTCCAGTTAACAGGGAACGTTTTCAGAATGTTGGCTAACGTTCCTTGCAAAGTTCTTGCAAAGTTATCAAAAACATTCTTGCAGTAATGTTAGTAGTACATTTTTATTGTTATATTTGTATAATGTTATTTGTATAATGTTTTTAAAACATTGCAGAATTACAAAATGTTCTTATAACATTCTTATAATCAAGCAGTAATGTTAATACGTCTAAAAACAGATGTTTGGAACGGTCCTAGAACTTTCAAATTATCACTTCATATCACACACATTTTTGTAACTAATGGAAACATTAGGGCAACGTTCTTACTTCAATGTTCTTTTTGTAAAGTATGTTGGTGTATTCCACTTTCTGAATGAATATTGTGGAAAATATATTACAGTTTTTGTGGTTTGTGTACGTGTACTTCCTCTTCCTGCATTGCAGATGTGAAATAAGGGCCAGCCCTAAACATGCCAGTCAAACATGAACTGTTGACTGCACGTGACACGATGTTCAGATACAGACAGGAACATCTTGTACTGATATTACAGCAAAGTTAATAACAATCTCTCCATTACTATCTGCTTTGTGTGTCCTTAAGGTCAAGCTTTAAAGTCACACATCAAAAATAGCTTCATCAACACAAACAGAATGAGTGAAAGTTCACTGGCTCTCCTGGGATTACAACACCAGTAAAATTCATCTAGGGGGTAATATGATCCTGCATAGGTGAGATCATTGATATGGGTGTACTGTAATACAACATGATATTATCTCCTAACTTATTCCAGCTTCATTCACGAGATCCATCAGATCTCCTGCTGTCTGAACCCCGCTTGACCTGCGGCCATCTGTGTCACATAAGTGTGTCACATAAGCTTTGATGGACAGCTGCAGCAGCGCTCGTGCGAAAGCTACATAAGATGCAATGAGCGCTACGTGTCAGGGAACAGAAAATAAATAAACAAATAAATAAACAAATAAGGGAAATAAAATACTTTGTTTATTATTACTTTATAATACTTTATTGTTTATTATACTTTATTTATTATTATAATATGGATGATCGCCATCTGTTAAAATGTATGCTAAGATGCCTCTCTAATTACAACGTTTACGTATTCTTAATAGCATCACTTAGTATACTTTCTTCGTTACAGTTATGCAGACGTAAGTGATTTGATAAGTAAACTGAGTTCAGTGCATTAAACATAAGCTCCATATAGTACAGTATGGTATAGTACGGACTGACTGATTTTCGTACTATGTACTAGACACTGTACTGTGTATTTGCCAGCGAAGCGCTGTGAAGCGCACGTAGCACTTTCACATGGTTTACGATTTATTTCGTGTGTTTTGGAAAACAGACGCCGTATAATATGTTCCTGCAGCTCAAATGCGTTCCAGTAGCTCAACTGGTAACATTGCGTTAGCAGTAGTTATACAAAACATCGTAAGTACACGAAGGGTAATGGTGGCTATTGATAGCCTATTTTGTCACTCACCAGATTTGCGTCAACGACTGTTTCTCGTGTCGGTCAGTTTCTGTGTGTACCGATGCAATCCGCCTCTGTATGTGTATGTGTGTGTGAGAGATCCCCTCAATCTTACACTCGCTACAAAAACAGCTGTAAACCAAAGCAAGGTCACACGACAAACTGATCACTGATCAGCAGAGTTAAATCGCCATCTCGTGGATTGAGGCCGTATTGCATGGACACAATAATCAGCCACTGACGAATCCTCACATGGACCGCATGCAAATCCCGGGACGTTTTGATATATTGTACGCACGTGTACTACAAATTCATTTTATTTAAATGTATTTCTTTGAAACACAATTTAAATCACAACCTGTGCAGCGCATGCACTGTAGGTCAAAATTATTTATTTGTTTAATTTAGCTGTAACTTTAAAAAAAAGTTTACAGAAAACAAATAAAATTAAACAAAAAAAAGTAAATAAAACATAAATAAGTAAAAATAAACAAAACAGAGATAGTAGTTTCCACATTTAACTTTTCAATTGCCTTTAACTCTTCAACAAAATTATCTTTTTATAACTAGATTTTTTGTTGTTAATACATAATTGTTTGTGGACCAATCATACTGATTAATTACAGACGACATCCGGCCCAAGCCCCGCCCATTTAGAGTTTACGGTAATGTTTTATTTTACAATTTAGCTGTAATAAACGCCGCTTGGGTAGATTTATTTACTTACAAATATATTTCCTTTCTGATAGTGTCAGTTTTGCGAAATCTTGCTTGTACATATTTCAAGTGCTGGAAGACACTATGCGGGACGTCAATTGCCACAACAATACAATATGATACTGAAGGTAAGGCAAATAATTTCTTGTCATTTTAATGTCAAATATGTTATTAATTATATCTTAATTCTAAATGCATATCAAGTTACACGTTTCGAACTTCAACTGGCAATTTAACATGTGCCTTATTTTGGTTGATTGTGGTCTGATTTTGGTTGCTTTGGAACCCTTTGGGCCGTACTCATGATTATACATAACTGAAAATCGACCCTCTGTGAAATTACGACTCCTGCTTCTGATTGGTTTATACCTGGGGATGCTGCTGCCAGATTGGTGTTTTTATGTAACGCCCACCCCACGCCTAATTCTAACCATAATGGGAGAAACAGGGAGTAGTAATTTGACGGGGAGTCAGATTTCGATACTACGACGATATTGCTTATATTTTATTAGGAAAACAAAACAGACCTTAAAACAAACAACTGTGCATGGTTGTGCTTTCCCTCCTGTAATTTTATTACATTCACATTTTGACATGCTTGTACAGGTAGGCCATAATCTCTAAAACTAATTGCTCTTTGGATTCCACTGCGCCAATAGCTTATGAGGTTTAATGAAGCATATAGGCAAAGACGGAGCCCGAGTTATAGGAACAGCGAGGGGCATGATAAATTATAACACATTAGGTTACCTAAAGCATCATTTATAAAAGCAAGACAAGGGAATGGGAAAAATGGATCTATAAATTAAATGAGAGAAAGAAAGGAGGAAAAGAAGGAAAAACAGTGCAGGATACATTACACGCTGGGTGTAGAACTGCACGTCATAGTGTAGCACTAGCAGCAGAGTTTGGATTGAGATATGTCATTTATTGTTTATGGCATGTTGGAGATGATAATAATCAGTATACATCACAGGTATCCAATCTTAATTAAAGGTGAAGTAGTTTCTGTGCCACTACACCAGCAAAAAAAATAATTAAAAAAATAATGGAAAAAAAATAATGGAAAAATAATTATGGTTTTCAGACAGGTTTTCCAAACATTCCTACAGCTTTTTCCAGACAAATCAAACAAACAAACAAAGTTTTGAAAGCGACACAGTTTGTATTTGTTGCCTGTGTACAGCTGGCTTACTTGTATGTGACCCTGTCTGTGAAACCCAGGCTAATGTCACGTAATCTAATTATGATATTAGGAGCGTCAAAGTTTGATTTAAATGATTAATTTCACTATGATTTCAAGCTTTAACATGGCCTTACACAGTCAACATTAACAATATCAGTATATTTAATATATTATTATATCAATATATTTAATATATCATATATCAATATATATCAATTATATTTTCACTGAATGTTTTTTTTTACAATATATTGAATGATTTTATGTAGAAAACAAATGACTTGAGCTGGCTTTTCACAAACAGGGTGATATGTTTGTCTCTGTGCAATAAATTAAAGGTGTTTTAATGTAACTTAATCTGTGCTCCCAGCATACTGATATGCGCGTGTCTTTTGGTGCTGTTAGCAACATGCATACTGTTGTGTAATAGCTTTGAATCAAGGTTCGGCTGGTTAGGATAGGCCTGTTTAGATGCCATAACTACACCCTCATGTTGCCAAAAAGCATCTTTCCCCATTGAGAGCCGTTCAAAGGCAGCTTTGTATTCTGAAGCAACGTTTCGTTTTATTTTACTGTATTATAGATGATGTTTTGCCAGTGGCTGATTTGGGTTTTGGAGTGCTGTGTAAAACAGACAATATTTTTCTTCCCCGTCAGCTGCCTTTGACATCGCAGCTGAGGGAAGTCGACAGGGACGGCTCGGTAACTGCGTTCTCGCGGCGCCGTCAGCTAAACAATGCTGTCAGGTGTTGAAGGTTCAGAAATTTGTCATGTTCAGGGCAGTTTTCCACTTTTAATTACCTGGATAAACTCATTTTAAACCAAGGACACCCCAAGGCTGAAATTATTCATGACTAACTCGGGACTCTTATCTTGTATTCAGTATAAGATTGTGTTCAGATTCACACATGTGGTGACTCTGTTTTCAGATTCGATCCCCCCTCAGGTCATTGCTGTCAGTGCTGTACTAATGACTAATGCCTGAGGCGGGTTAATAGTTGGGGCATGACCTGTTTGTCGGCCCTTCCGTTCTCTCTTCCCTTTCACACTCTCTCCATTCCTGTTCTCTTTCATCACTGATCCCTTTCTACTGACACGTCTGACAGGAAGGCTGTCAGATTATGCTGAGGAGAGAGAGGAGAGGTTGTTAGTTAACTGTGAATGACAGAGAGACTCTCAAGGACATTTGTCGTACACAAACACACACATTTTTCCTTTCTTAAATATGTATTATTATTTCACAAATATGTATTCTAACCTTGTCTCTACAAATTATTTTAATCTCCACAACAAAATACCGTATTACCTAATGTTTCGCACATGGCGCCACAGTAATTCCAATTTTTGATAATAACACCATGATATTTTTTGAAGTACTTTGTAAATGACATTGTATTTTATGAATGTAGTGATGTGATTAAGTACATCTCTTGACATCATTGTATGAATGTAGCCTGACATTAAAGGTTTTTTGTGTAGCCTGACATTAAAGGGGCTTGTGTTTCTGAGGAGGATCATATTATGCTTTATTATTCTGTTATTTTTCTCTCTGAAATTGCAAAAGCAGTACATTTTCCCCACCTATTTTCCACCTTTACTCTCCACCTTGGAATTAAGCGGGATATTTTTGCTGCTGTACCTTTAAGACTCCTATGGAAATGTTCTGTTCGCATGTAAAATGAATAACGGCGCTTTGCTACGCTTTTGCTCACAAGTTGGAAGTTTGTTGTCGGGTCCAGTATAGTTTTTAACTGCCTCATCCTTCAATCTGCATTACATCCCAACAGGTCTACAAAGCAATTTGTGATCAGGGACCTTGTTAAAAATAATCTTCAGCTTGTTTCTCACAAACTACTTACTGTTGTTCTCGTTAGATCCTTTGGTGTGTTTAAAAATAACAACGGCGCACAACTTCGTCCTTATTACCTCAGAATGAATGGGTAGGCCGAGTTTTTGGTCACCCTGTGGGTGTCGTTAATGTGTGAATGCGGTTGGTCAAATGTAAACGTTTACAGGGATTTAGAGCAATCGTTCTGGCTTATTTTCTATGGTCTTTTTGTACTGATAGGACGTTTTGACTTCTGAAAGTACCAGTATGTTTTCATAGTGCATTGAAGTCTTTTATCTCAAAAGATCAAGGACAGTTTCATTCCTTGAGATATAAGCCCTTAAACTATCTCCAGTTTGACTTTCTTAAAAATATTCTGTTGGAGAAAAAGTAAAAAAGACGATGTACTTCAAGATGTTAAACTCTAAAGCCTGTACTCAACAAATCTGCATTCAGCTCCATTGGGATCTTGAAATCTGCATTCTAATCCGAATCTCGGCCTGTTTTGATCTCGGCTGAAGCGATTTCTACCTAAACTGCTTCTTACCTGAAAGTCAAGACAGTGTAAGACCATCGCTGAGAACTGAGCAGGCTGTGCAAGGAGAGCGAGTTCACCTGCAGTTCGATGTTTTGACTTTCCTCCTCTGCTAAAAATGTATCTTCTCACTTCAGAATCTCTGTTTCTTTCTCCTGTCAGGTAAAGCGTCTTTCATCCCCTCCCCTTCCTTTTCCAGTCTCCCTTTCTCCTCTTGCCACTCACAGACTCGAATAAAAGAGAGCACGGGGGCCATCTGGTCATCGGGATAAAGTGATGGTGGATCAGGAAGGGCAGGACAGAAAGATCACCGATTACCAACACCTTCAACACACGTCCTGCTGAGCAAGGTCTTAACATCTCTCTCTCTCTCTCTCTCTCTCTGTCTCTGTCTGTGTCTCTCTCTGTCTCTGTCCACACTGGTTAACTCCAGTTTCTTTAGTCTACTGTCTCTGCATTATAAGCAGTTCGATTTATCCTTTGCATGCCAATCAAAAGTTTTTTGTGCTGGTGTTTTCTGTCTCTGTCGCCATCTCAATTCCTCTTGGTCGAAATCAATATATATGATGCTGTTGCTACTGGCAATAACAGCTGAGCTTCTAAACAAGACTGCTGAGAGAGAAAGTGAGAGAGTGTGTATGCAGTTCTGTCTTCGTCACTATTTAAACCCTTGTCCTTTCCTCAAGGATGTAGTAATTGACTGGGGTACTAAGAAACACACACTCTTCATTACTTTTTCACACTCTGAAACCCAGAGCATCGGTCTATGAATGACAAGTGCTTTATTTTCAAAATCAGACATTTATGTTTGGCGTTTCCTTGCCCGAGGCCGACTGCCATTCTGAAACTGATGGGCGTACGTCCGCCGACAGGCCCCTCAGGCCGGATTACAGTTTTTGATAAAACCGGATGTTTAATTTGTCCGACATTTAAAAGACAAACCGAGCAGCATGATCTGGAGCTTAACAAACTTGTATACCGGCTGACACGTCCATTTTTTCATGTTCTTTTCATCTGCTAAACGAGCTGATACAGTATAAGCCGCACAAAAATAGCCGCGTTCAAACAAACGCTCTCCTCCGTTATTGCACGTCGTGTAATTAGTTTTGCATTGTTCGGCCTTGATTCCAAAAAGCCTTTTGTGTCGAGCCATAAAGCTTTCATTTCAAAATCAGTCAATGCTAACGTTGCTTTGGAATCGGTGTGAAATGAAACGGCAGGGTGGTGAAATCTGTCTGGGATTGCTTTCTTTTTAACTTTTCATTAAAAACAGCCTTCCTGTGAAGAAAAAAAGCCTTAGATCTGTTATTTTATTATTATTATTTTTGGACAGAGAGGCGTCCAGCTGCTAAATTCGTTTATTTGTGACACTTTTATTTTGTACCTGCAGAGGGCACTGCAGACTTACGAAGAGCCTTAACCTCTTCATTTCTTACCTGTGCTCTCTCTCCCTGTCTTTTTTTCTCCTCCTCTTGCATCTCTCCTCTCTTTCATTCTCATTAGCTACTCTTTCTCTGTAATTTATGCAGTTCAGTAATCCTTATTGCAATGTCTCAATGACCCTTATATCTTTCATCTCTCTCTTTTTTCGGTCTTATATCCTGCCTCTCCGTCTCTTCCACTCCTTCCCCATCATTAAAACTTTACACCGTCTCTTCTGCCCTGTGTCATCTCCTGCTTCCACCTTCAAAGCAGTCGTCTGTGTCATTCTCTCTCTTTTTCCGCCCAATTTTTCCCTTGTTCTTCTCCATCTCCCCTATCTAACCTCTGTGACCTCTCTCTCCCTCGCTGGCTTTTTGATGTACTCCAACATCACTGTTTTTTTTGTCATCTCTTGCTTGCTTATCTTTCATGTGGCTTTCATTCATACTGTGTCTGTCTGGTTTAGACCAGTTTTTTTTTAAGTACCCAGGGAAAAGTGTTGTTGCTCAGTTGTGTCTCATTTAAGTATTGACTTGGTCTCAGATGTTTCTCCTAAAATTCTATGGGAGAGATACAAATAGACACAAGGGAGGAATTTGCTGTAATATGGGAGCAGTATGGAGAAATTAGTGTGAGTTGCTTATCTAAGGTCATTTTGGTCTCGGAAGGATTTAATATGAAATGTTTGAGTTTATATGAAAATACTTGATCACTTAAAGCTGCAATCTGTAACTGTCTTGGTTAAAATGATCAAAAATCAGTACATAACATATTAGTGTTCAAAAGTCTTACCCCCATTCACAATGGAGAGTTTATAATAATGATTTATAATTTGAGCTGTTGGGTCTTATTTTGCAGGAAATGTCAGTTTGACTTCATTTGTCTGCGTGGAACCAGCTACCGTGTTGTGTGTGAGGATGGTGGTATTAATCAGTTAAGTATTAACTTAGTCTTGAATGTTTCGATTAAAATTCATAGAAAATTCTAATTGTAAGAAATAAAAAACTAGACATAAATGAGACCATTTTTGTTATAGTAAGACTGTAGAGATATACACATGCAAGACTATATAAGATTTAGTCTTGTAAAACTTTCATGAGAAATTATAATATAGAGACATTTTCATATGAGAGGAGTTCATACTAAAATCTCAAATCTTTCATTGCAGATTTTGGTGTCTTGGCAAACATGAGCATAGCTTGTGACATTTCTAAAGCTTTCAATGACACATTATTACATTTTCATTGTAGAAAACTCTCAGAAGAAATTGGGCTGCCAGTTTGATCAGTTTTTGTCCTCCAGTGTTAAATGATCAACATTCATCATCTTTTAGCTGTTGAAACGATTTGCTGATGATGATCAATACTGAAGATGACCTGCTTATAGAATTGAGGCTGATAGGTGTAGATGGCAGCATGTCATCACACTTTTGAAAACCACTTGTTTAGACCTTTTATCCCAAACATACAGACAACAATTAAAAAAGAGAGATTAGTCTAGAGGCTGAAGAATACATTTTTTAATTGTCTGAGTGCAAGTGCTGCTTGTCAAGGTTAAAACCACCTCTATAACGCTGGCGGCTTTTGTGGATGGTTGTCAGGGTGTTGCTATGCAGTTGCTAGAGTGTTCCGGTTCGTTGTAATGGTGTTTCTATGTGGCGCTTATATTTTTGACCCACCCAAAAGAGATCATCTTCAAACCAAGCATTCAGGTCCCTAGATATGACTGGAGTCTGTCTTTCAATGTACATTTGATTTTTTTTTTGCTTTTGCTTGTTTTATGTAATAGTTATAGTGGAAAAAATGATTTCAAAAAGATTAATTTTGACAGTGCGTTTTGCTGTGGTCTGAGTAGTGGACCACACACACACACAATATCTCTCCCCAAAAACATCAGGGTTTATGGGAGAGTTATCAGGTGTGCTTCTAGATTAAGAGATTTCTGTGTGTGTGTGGTAGTAGACAGATTTTTCGCCACCCTTTGACTTGCATTGCAGGTTATATAAGTGATTACATTTTAATCTTTTGCTCAGGCGTGGGCTTTTCTCTGTGTGTGTGTCTATGTGGGAAAGTTAGATGGATGTGGCGAGAGTGGAGCAGAAGGCAGTATAGATTAAGAATTTCCCTGCCTGTGATTTAATCTCTTATTTCTTGATGTTTGGAACCAAAGTGTTCTAAGAGAGAGGAGGTGGGGCTGAATTCTGATTGGTCATTTCTCTTCCACCACGAATATATTGCTGAGGACAGACTCTGGGTCGGATCCCAGGACTGACAGCTGGTGTGCTCTCTCTCTCTCTCTCTCTCTCTCTCTCTCACACACACACTCAATCTCTCTCTCTCTCTCTCTCTCTCTTTCTCACACACACACACACACACACACAATCTCTCTCTCTTTCTCTCTCGCTCAGTCTTTCCCTGTTTCTCTCTTTCAGGGTTAGTCATTTCTTGGTTTGGCAAATTTTTGCTCTGCGACATCTTTGTCCCCAGAGGACAATTTTACCGCTTAAAGAAGTTCCCAGTTATGTTTCTTTAAAATAATATCTTCATCTCAGATGTTTCTCCTAAAATTTCTTTAGGTAAATTAAAAACAGAAATAGTAAGACAATTGTTGACCCATTCTACTGTAGGAGTATAGAGCAAAAACATTCATGCAGAAAGCGTAGCTCAGATCATGTGGTTCTAAATGAATTTAATTTGATGAAATGTTTACGTTGAAATTGCTTTTTGATTACAGACAATCTCGGCAGAGCTGAGGACGGTTTGTGACGTTGCTCAATGCCACATACGTCTCAGTTTGCTCTATATTTAATCTCACTGCAGTCTAGAAGAACCAAATGAGATAATAAAGACAGATCTCATTTGTGATTTGTCTTTCCTATGGGTGCATTCCTTTTAAAACGATCCTATTCAATTCAAACTCCTAACTGTTTTATACTGGAGAGGGTTTCAGTGCTAGCATCACGGGTGCAGACGAAACAAACTCGATCAGGTTTGTGACATGATACGTACTGACCGAGAATCAGTCGGCTTTGTTAAAAAACGTCACACGAGGCTGTAAAATGAGTTTCAAAGCAGCAGGCCAGAGTCATATCTGTCAACGCTTTGTAGCTGCGCTGTTAGCAAACAAGAACTTCTCCTGAGAGGCTACTTGAAGAAGCATCGCTATGCCAACAAATTAGCAAATGCCTGGGCCGCTTGGCGAGCATGTGTCTGTGTGTGTGTTTCTTGACAGAATTCATTTATGGAAGTGTTTTGTGGCACTGCATCTGTGCCAAAATCTCTGCAAGGCATTTGGCAGTGTACAAATGTGTGTGTGTGTGTGTGTGTGTGTGAGAGTAGAAGGATTTGTGTTTGCCTCTTAGGGGAATATGCTCAATGCCTGTCTGTGTCTATAAGTGTGTGTGGGAACCTGTTTGTGCATTTGTGCGTGTGTGTTTATTCTCTGTGGTGGAAGATGGAGGTGGCTTAAGGCTAGTGGATGGTGTAGGTTGGTGTTGTTGAGTGGAGGCAGATAAACACACAGTGACCCGACCATCTGCTTTCGAGTTTGTCTAAATAAGACCAAGGCGTCTGCGTGTGTGTGTTGCCACCGCAAGCAGTTTGGCGGGAGATTGTGGCTGGAAATTTTCCGGATTAGGTCACAGATCGTTTCCCCCTGGATTTCCCTTTTCTCTGTTACCTAAAACAGCAGCAAACTCTCTTTTGTTTTCACTGTGTCGGGACACATACCACAACACAACATGCTCTCTCGTGAGCGTTTGTCTTTATAATAGTAGCTCACAGCTAACGGAATGTTCTCAGAATGTTATTAGATGTTTTTTAATGGCATATATCATATATATCAAAAACACTTTCCTTAAGTTGTTAGTGGAACATTTTTTAAATGTTACATAATTAAAAAATATTGGTTAATTATCAGATGGTTAACCAGATGGTTAATTATTGTAAATTACATTTTCTGCTGTTACCCTTTTTACCATAGTGTCACTTCAATAAACCTTTTCATAATGCTGCCATTTAAAGTCATCTAAAATATATAATAGAACCTGCTCTTGTCTTTATTCCTAAATGTCCTGATGCAGTCTGTTCTATAATTTTAGTGATGGTTTTTGTTTATGTAATCGCCACCTTCTTCTCCTGATTCAGGAGTGTCCATGAGCTATCCATGCTTACGAACTTCATAACCGGGAACTTCATAATGGAGCATGAGGGAGAGGAGTACACACACAGCTATTGTTTTTATGAGGTGTTTATAAATGATCACATTTTGACTGCATCTTGTTGTCCACAATACATAGAGAAATCCTGTAGCTACCATCCAAATCCTGGAGCTACACTTGGACACTGAATACAAACGCACTCTTCCACACTTTGCTGACACATAGGAGAATGCATAAAATCTAGATTTTTTTTATAAAAGGCATTTGAGTGGTGCTTCTGCAAGTTTTTGTGTGTATTGTGTCTGGTTGCCAGGGTGTTGCTATGCAGTTAGGTGTTCTGGGTAATTTTTTTAGTGTGTGGCTTTGTGGCTGCAAGGGTGGTTTGGACTTTGAGATGTGTAAATGGTAACTAAGGGGCTTAGTAACTAGTAGTCAGTTGTTTATAGTCTAATGTGGTTGCATCATTTGTTTATAGGACAAGACTTAGCCTAGTCACATAATATGACCGTTAACCTTTATTGATGTCAAACTGCCCTTAAATCTGTTCATTAAAAGCTGGTCAAGAGTTCCACGATTGAATTTCATTTTTATTAAAATTTGATACATAAATAGTAATGAAAATTCAAAAAATTGTTATTTAAATGTGTAAATAATAAATGTGAAGGAACTGTATCTAATAGTAAATATCACTGGTAATAGTGGCGCTTGCCCTACTAACTTAGTAACATGACATTTTGCAAGCTCCTATGAAACAGGTGATTTTAGTTTGAGATGATTAAAATTTACTTGAGCAGGTGGATGTGATCTACATATGGAAGAAGCTTGTCTGAGATTCAAGGCTGTTTTTTAGAGCCCTGTTCCGATGGGACTAGTTTTCCCTGGAGTGATCAGGGAAATGCATGTTTCACAGACATACTTTGTGATTTTAATCCCGTCTGAATGGAACACATCTTTTTTCCCCTCACACAACCCAGGATGTAAATTACAGAGCAAATAACCTACTGTTTCTGACAAACTCTGGGATCCTCTGAGAGATTTAATCTCAGGTAGGTAGAAAGCCTGTGATTTCTGAATATAATGAATACATTTGACCTTTGTTGGATACGTTAACTAAAGCTAAATTTCTTGTTACACTGCCTGGTACACCTTCATTATGGAATTGCACCTTTTTGCCTCCAACCTCCAACTTTCTAAGTAAATTGACAGCTGGCGGTTCGAGTACTGCTAGCATGTAATCCAAACTTTATATTGAATTGAAAAAGGACAGTCCTCAAAACTTTTCGGAGTGAGCACTGTTGTAGAAACTTCCAGTTTGACCTTCATTGAAGCAATTCCTTCCCTTAAAGCGGCAATTCGTAACTTTAGCCTCTCTGTCGCCATCTCTGTTTGAAACATAAAATTGCAGATTACTGTATTACTTGACTTATGGTAAAGTCAATCTGTCTTTTTCTGGAAAATTGGACCCGACAGCTTAAATTATAAATAATTATTAAAAATTTACTGTTGCAAATAAGGGTGACCTGAGGAGATTGTTTTGAAAACTGATCTGTCATGTACTTGCTCAGTAACCGATTTTTGGTTTATTTTTAACCAAAAAAGTTATAGATTGCATCTTTGAATTGTTTACAAATCTAATAATATCACTTATACAATTAGGTCTTGTTTATCTTTGTAAGTTTCATAATGCTTCCATGTGTAGCACATTGACCTTCTGTAAAACCAGCAACCAAAACACTTCCATCTTTAGTAAAAATTACAGAGATTAATTTTTTTCTGAATCAGTATGTGATCACAGATGGTTTATGTTGATAACTGTAACTCAGATCTGGTTCAGAAAACTAATTATATCAGAACAGTGCTTATATCAGAGTGCAGTACTATAAGAATCTAAACTAAATTAGATCAACACCAACATTAAAGATTGTGATGTGATAGTTAAGATTCGGAGGGGTGGAGGTGCGCCTAGAATGAATGTTATTGAGATTGTAATCATGCTATATACCCATTTTGCCCTTGAGTGAGATAGTTGCTTCAGGGGAACTTTTATATTCAGTTTCCCCTCTTCATAATTGCTTTGGATAAAAGTGTCTGCTAAATTAGAAAATATTAGTTTACCAACCTGTGCTGTGTAAACTATAATTTGATGCACGTGGAAGGCAAAAATTGACTCAAAGGTTTTGTGTGTGTGTGTGTAAAAAGCAAAGTATTTCCTGCTGTGTTGGTATCTAATCCACATTGAATCCATTTGCAATGGTATTTTTCTTTCGCTCTCTCTCTTCTGCTGTCTTTCTAATCTTTGTTATCCATCTCTTAATTAGCCTCTGCATCCCAACTGCTCTGACAAACACAAAAGCTTGATCTCATTTCATGCTTTCGTTTTTGTTTTTTCATTCGGTCTCCGCATTTCCTGTTCTCCTCTCGTCGCCGACTTTTCAAAGTGCCGCCCATGCGGAAAGCTGCCAGCGCTGTCGGGTTTGCTGATGGGAAATGTGGCGCGGTTCCCAAGGACAGTTTAGCCCGAGCGTGGATCATCCTGCTCACACGGTCTCAGAGCGCCACAGTCACCTGGACAAAGACCAGAGAAGCAGATTTGTCTCGTGTTCAGCAGCCCTGTCTCTCCATTTAAAGTGTAGGATTCCCCTGAGCCGTGTGTGTGTGTGTGTGCAGATTTGTCAACACTCGACAGTCAAATAGCTGAGAATTGTCCTCACAAATATAGTGGACCATGTCAAAAACTAACTTTTGAGGACATTTGAAAAAGTCCATATTGTTCGTAACTCTTAATGTGTTTTGTGAGGGTTAGGGTAGGTTAGGGTAAGAATAGGGTATAGTAAATATTATTTTAGTATGAAAACCTTGTGCTTTTAGATGTCCTCACTAAGGTGTGTGTGTGTGTGTGTGTACAGGTTTAGCTATACTAGTGGGAGCCAATTTAAATTTTAAATTCAAAGTATTCAAATTTAATGTCCTCATAAATATAGCGAAATGTCAAAGGTCAACATTTAATGTGGTCCTCACTATTTAAAGGGCTCATTGTGTTTTAAGTGTTATAATTATGTTACACATCTGTTATTTTTTGCTATTATGGTATGTGTGTCAGGCAGGTTTCCTTGCTTGTAGGCAAAATCACATATTTTTCCATATTTCATGCCATAAGCAAACGCATTTACAGGGTGTCATGTTTAAACTAGTTTAAAAATGCTTTTCTCGTCCCCAGCGCCCCGTTTCATTCATCGCACTCATTATTTGTTTGAAAGAGACAATGCGTGATGTGAGAATGCTAATCTCCCTCGATCACTGAGCGGTGTTGTCGCACCAACAAGATTTAGAACAGAGCAACAGTCTACAGTGTCCATCGCTTTCCATCGAAACGCAAAAACCCCGCCAAAAGTAACGCCAACTGGTCTCAAAATAAAAGTGCCATGCTTTTGCATGTCTACCCAGCTAACAGTTTTAGGTTATAAGAACCTTGCTTGGCTATAAGAACATTTATTCAAACTTTTTAAAATTCTGTAACGTTTTCAAAACATCCCACTAACAACCTAAGAACAACATTTTTTATATAGTTTTACTAATGTTACTAATGTTACCTCAAGAACATTGAAAGAACTTCAGGGAGCGTTCCCTGTTTCTGGGTGGTCATCACGGGACTTTAATCTGTGTGAATTGTTTGAACTTGAAAACCGAGTCCCTTAATTCTTGCCTTTTCATAATCGATTGTTGCCGTCATTTCTGAGTACTCGGGTACTTACGCCCATCCCTAATAGAAAGCGTGGCAGGATCTGATGGGAATTTCGATAATGCCTTTTCCTGTCAAGGTGCTTGGCCAGACACACATGACCGCCATGCTCTTAGAAACTCCAGAAGAGAAGCGAGTATTATTGCTCTGTGGAAGCTTTCACACAGAAACAGAGGGCTGCGGAGGGAACTGTAATTAAGTGTTGGTCTGATGGCTGAGATACAGTAATGAGGCAGTGTATGGGGAATATAGAAATGAAGAGGTGTTGTCTCAAATGATCACACACACTCCGAGCGCAGACACACAGTCGTTAACTAAGGCCCTATGAGACCACATTTGAGCCTAATGATAACATAATATTCCACTCTCTCTTTTTTCAGCTCTCTCCCTTTTGTTCTTAACCTCTCTCCTTTGTTCTTTCCACCACTTATTATAATATTCTACTTTCGACTGCTATTTTTACCCTCCCTTTCTTTCTTGTAGCCTAAGGGTCATGTGACTTCTACAAATATACACCCCAAAGACGAGCAAACGAGTTCTTCAGTGTTATTTATCGATGACTGGGCTTGTTTTTTTATTGCATGCGTGAGATCTTTAGGCTCTCTGTTCTCCAGGGTGTTGTATTTCTCTGGTCTCTCCGGCACTCCCACTCTCTGTTAGAGGTTCTACACTTCAATCACTCCCACTTCACAAGGACAAAAATCGCTCTCGAACGCCGACCCCTCTGTGGTCCTGCTTAGGTCCTCTCGAAAATGCCTCTATTACTGCCAGAGAGAGGGAAAAAGACACACAAGGTTTGTGTTCCATCTTTAAGGGATAGTTTATCTAAAGAAAGTCTTGCGTTTCTTGACTTTGTATTCTACTCACTCTTTCCCGCCCAGAAATACATATTCAGCTAAATGTTTTTTTTTTTACTTCATATTTTTCGTGCAATAAAAGTGGATGGTGACCAAGATCTAAAATAGACCGCACAAAAAAGTATGAACTACAAAAGTGATGCGTTTATGTCATTTGATAATGATGGCCCAAATTTTGGTATGTTCTTTAAAAAGCTATTGTAGGACTTGGCATATTTGAAGTCACATGGACTTCTTGAATGATTTTGCTTGTGTTGGTTTTGTCTTTACCAGATGGAAATAAGCAGTGTGAAGATTCCTCAAAATTCTTTTCAGGGTGAATCAAAGTTTCCATTTTTGGATGAACCAATCTCTGAAGCCATTACTCTGTAAATCTGTCTTTTTGCCCTAGCCCTCAAGTATTATGTATGATTTCCACTTTGTGTTGAGTGGTCCATTAAGCTAATCGTTGACTGAGTGATATTTCTATCAGAATGAGAAATCTTCCTCACAACCACCAACAGCAAGCTGGGTAAGTGAAAATACGCAGCCGGTATCTCAAGCTATAAAACTCCCAACAGTGTAAAGCACCTCCATATCTCAGTGTCTTAGTCTTAGCGCTGTCGCAGATGGAAATTCTACCCATGTCCTCCAGCAGGGGTCAGATTCAAGATCAATGCTTCCCAGCTCTACCTACTGCACAATTGTGTTCGGAGCTTCTCAGAACATCCAGAGGATTCAGACGTGCCTTGAACGGATATTATCTGTACTGTGAGCAGAGCAAACTAACATTGCCCACAAACACCAAGACAGATTTTCACATGTCTTTTCAAAACCAGTAACATACTGTAGTAATGACTGTTATATACAGTGGGATCCTAACATGTCACACCACTAGACTTTTTGTATTTTTCTAATTTAATACATTTTTAAATCAATATCAGTACTTCATATTTCATACACTTTGATATGTCCCCTTTTTGCTTTAAAGGGATAGTTCACCCCAAAATGAAAATTCTTCCATTATTTACTCACCTTCATGTCATTTCAGACCTGTATGACTTTATTGCTTTCGAGGAACACAAAAGAAGATATTATGAAGTACATTGATAACCAAACAACAGTGGCACTCATTGATTTTTATTGTGTGGACACAAAACCACCGAGACATCTCATTATATTTCCTTTTGTGTTCCACAGAAGGAGAAGTCACATAGGTTTGGTATGACATGAGGGTGAGTCAATGGTGGAAAAAATTCAGCATGCACTCAAGTTGGTGTGGACTCCACAGTAATTTACATTAGCACAGCATGCTTTGAGAAGGAAAAACATTTATTCTTCATTTTTAATCTTTTAACTTTAAGAAAAATTAAATGTTTTTAAAATCTTAAACCTTGCTGTTAGTATCCAAATATAAATCACATCACGTATTCCTTTGAACACTACTGCAAATTACAACAAGCACGTCTGAGTATAAGCATACACTGAATCCGTCTCAATTCAATGTTAATTCTTTGTTTAGGTGAGTCACAATCACAGCTTGTTGTATTGCGTCGTAGTTCATTTCTATTTTTTTAGTTAACATCAGCATGGTAGACACTGCAAGCAAAGTCTCCAGTTTTCTACCGACCCAGATCTCTTTAACCTCAGGGATTAGCTTTTGAGATAAAGCATATATGCACTATTTCTGTTTTTAAGAAGTGTTCAGCATACAGTGTGACCTTATCAGAAGCAACGCATTCATCTCCAAGCACTGCCTCTCTTTCTCTCTTTCTGTGGGTGTGAGTGTACCAGTGTTAAGGGAGAAGTGAATAAAATGACTTACAAAAAACAGATTTTCTGTTCGCCCTGAGCTGCTTTGCAACGCTGGAATGATTCAGAGAGGAGGAGGAGAGAGACCGTGAGTGAGAGAGGTGGAGAGAGAGGAGAGAGATAGAGAGAGAAATCGGGGGAAAAAGGGGGAGAATGAAAGTACTCCATCCCTGCTCTGTGGAGACCAGAGTGTGTTCTGAGGTCTGTGGTTAAACCTTTCGCCTCTCTGTCTTATCAGCTTAAACTATTGACAGTCATTTTCACTGCACAGACCAAACAGGATTAACAGTCTACTGAGGAAAGAGGCGGCCGACTACACAGATGCGCACACGGCCCCTTTCTCTCTCGCTGGCATAATGCATCTATTCAGAAACATGAATAACGTGCCGTTATCAGAGTTCCTTTTCAAATCTGTCGCATGCACACTCGCAGTCAGATTCGGAAGTCAAGAACCACTGGAGGTTTCTTTGAAATACCAGAATGCGCTCGAAATGGACTTGGTTTTAGGAGCATTGTTCTAGAAGCCAATAAACGCCGGTTTGCAATCAGTACGTCGCATTAAGCGGCCACATGCATGAGTCACGGCTAATAGCTAGCTAATCACGCAACAAAACCCCAGCAAGTGTCATTCACTGCAGACGATCTGTTAAGCAATCATTTGGATGAGTGGACTTTATTCTGTAATGATTGGTTGAGAGGGACTTTAAACAGGAAGTGATGGATTTTGACAAGGGTGTATTAGGGCAGCTTCCCTTAATAAACTCCGGGTAAACATCATGGAAATTAGTCGGTAAATAATTTAAGGAAAATTCATAAGTCATTTGAAACCAGTTAACAAGGGAGGGAGACAAACTTGCAGGCATGTTTACAACCAGCAGGAGGAGCTCTTGACACACCGAACCATAGGGGTAAAGTGAGTGAGTGAGCGAGCGAGAGAGAGAGAGAGAAAGAAAGAGAGAGAGCAAGAGAGGCACTTCCAAGAAATGAGTGCTAAAAGCTGTTTTGAAAGAAGACACCCTCCCTTATCGGAGAGGTTTCGTATGCACTGGCTTTAGAAAATGGTCTGGGTGTTGTTCACAACCTTTTGCTCAGAGTGTACATGTGAGAGAGAGACAGCAGAAAGAAAGACAGGTAGAGAGAGAGAGAGAGAGACAGAGTGCAAAAATGGATACATGTCCCTGCCCATTTCTGTTATATATAACGGTAGAACAATTGAGCTTGTGATTCTTGAGTTTGTGTGTGTGTGTGTGTGTTGGGGAGAAAGTGAGTTTCCTCTATTGTGTGTGTGTGTGTGTGTGTGTGTTTGTCGTTAGTGGTCAGTCGGCCATAACAAGGCAATTCTTTTTCGGTGTGTTACAGAACCCCCACAAACAGCAGCTCCACAGATAAACAGCAACCATCCCCCTAAATACACACACACTCACATTATAAACACTTAGGACCACCTATGAGCAGAATCAAGTTCATTACAAACTTTTCACAAATTGTACACTTGTAGTTCCTATTATAGTAGTAGCTGAGTTGCAACCTACATTGTATTATGCATAAATTAATGCATAAATCTATCTATCTATCTATCTATCTGTCTATCTGTCTATCTGTCTATCTATCTATCTTACAAGCAAAAAGGTAGGTAGATAGACTGTATCAGTATTGTCTGTCTGTCTGTTTAGCATCATGTATTTGGTCATATTGTGTGAATATTACACACACACTCATTCTATACTTTGATGCAAGTATATATCCTTTTTGTGTGTGTACACGTTTGTGTCCATTTCCCCTTGCCGCTCCTGTCTCATTTAATAGGGAATTCAAACAGACCTGGTGATAAATGGACTACATATGGCAGCCATCAATCCTGTCGTTGACTACAACTCCCAGAGTGCAACGCATCAGTGGTGCGAAGCAGGAGATTACATGCTCTGTAGATCCAGGCACTTAATTACAGTATTGCACTGCAGCTGACAGACAGGCTTGGACACAATGGGCTAATACCTACAAGAGCTCGCTAATAATTTACCTACCAAATTGACTACAGTTACTGCTGGATTCGTTCCCACAAGCTGTGATTCTGTGCAGCATGCATGCCTTGTATTAATTCCAACCATCAAGCTCTGCAGTGATTTCCTGCAAAACAAATTAAGTCTCAGGGTATGTTTGGAATGGTGTACCATTTATTATGATTGAAGGAAAGTAGCATATACAACATTTTTAGGTATGCAAATATACTGTATGTAGATAGAATACCAATACGAATGACATTTGCCAAAAAAAAATGTGAAATGTGAAATACATTTATGTTTATGTATTTGGCAGATGCTTCATCCAAACCAACTTAGTATATTGATAGTAAATATTTTATGTGTGTGTTCCCTGGGAGTCGAACCCACAACCTTTGCGCTGCTAACACAATGCTCTACCTATTGAGTTACAAAAACATGCAATACATTTTACAACCAGAGCACACTATGGAATAATATATCGTACAATGCAATATTTTAAACATATGGTTCTTTAAATTTCATGCTTCCAAAAGACATTTCTTGACCAGAATTTGTTTGAAAATGCAAATTATAATGAGATATAACTAAATTGAACGTTTCAGGGTAATGGTCATGTGATGACAAGACTGCAATATACTGCTGTTTGAAATATTTATCAATGTGTGTAGCATACTGTTTCAAATACAACTAAAAACAGTAAGCTTATAAAGTATATACTATGCAGTAATCAGTATGCTTGTACTTCTTTCTAAACATAGCCTTTAGTGTTCCATGCATACTGCTTGACATATTAATGCAAACATTGAATGCAGTAGTAAATACTAAATTAGCATGAACTATATAGCCTTTATTGCATACATGTTGTTTCACATACTATTATACAGTTTACACTGCAGTCAGTAGTGCACTAGGTCTCCATTCTAGTAAAGCAGAGCAGAGGAGAATCAAAATGGATATTAAAAACTGTCATGACAGGAGCATGACAGCCCATAACCCTGCCTGATGTTACAATCTGGACCCGGCAGATAATTTAACAAAAGCGTCTGACCCTACAAAGAAAAGCAGAGTGCATTTAGGTGAAACTGGAGAAGATACATTTGAATCTGTCTTCTCTGAGGGATATAGTGAACATCAGACTTCTGTGACAGTCATTCAGAAATCCGATTTGCCTGAATGAAAGGACAGACGAAACGAACAAACGAAACAAACACTTTTTTCACACTCGTGTGTTTACATTACGGTACGGACTCAAGCACTTCAAACGGCAAACAAATCGATGTCTTAACACATTAAATCAAGCAACGATTAAATTACAGGCTCGTCGATTGAATTTTTGATCGAATTAATTACATATGCTGATGAATTGATGAAATTAATCGCATATGTTTGCCAAGAAAAGCTGCCAAGTGAAGATCATTTAAGATATTACATGATTACGGCAGGCGAAGACAGATACTCCTTTAGAAGTCAGTGGACTGTTTGTATTTCATCACCGAACAAAAGCGTATTACTGGCCTACAGTCAACAGCAATCAGGTAATGAGGTTTGTCATTCTGTCCCAGCCTGTTCACACAGACTGTGAGTTAGGTTTTATTGGTAGGTCTGTGTAAATATATCCGCCTCTGACTTGTAAAAATGTTTTAATTTAGGTGATACTGGCAGGAGTTATTCCAGTGGAACGAAATGGGTTATAACAGAATCTAAGCACACAAGCCATCATTAAATTTAGAAAATAATAAATTGTATTAAATTAACATTAAATTTGCAGTTCTAAAAAAAGGAGCAAGATTTTATAGTACCGCCAAAAGTTACTGATAGTTTAAGTGACTGCCACACAGACTCTGTTGACAACAGTTTTTGAAATGGCGCTAGAAAATAGTCACAGTATATCTGAAAGGATGCGTTTATGGTCATTTTGCATCTTTCTCTTTTCCCTTTTTCTCTCTCTCTTTCTATTTTTATCTGTATGAGAGTTTGTTACACATGTAAAGTTGAGTTGCTTACTCACAAGGTCACTTTCTTCATATAACTTCTTACCATACGCATGAGGTGTGTGACTTGTATTAGATGTGTCTCTTGTAAGTGTTGTGTCTTGTAATTATCACTGTTTTAGTTGTCCAGACACAATGCATGATGGCTGATCTCCAGTTTACAGTGTTGTGTGTGTTTTCTGCTTCTAGGATAATCACTATCTTCCTCTCTCTCCCTCTTATGTCTTTACACCACTACAGCCAATTTTCAACTCAGACTGACAAATGCTTATTTGTTTTTGGTGAGAACAAAGTGCAGGCATTATGAATCCCTCTGTCTCTGGAACCAGTTTTCAATTAGAGCTAACAAAACTGGTAAGTTTATATTACAACGTTTGTTATTACCTCATAGAATACCATACTCATTATATTTATGTTTTATGTATATGGTTATGTCATTTTAGACATACTGTAAGCTTTATTCTAATACCCTGTAAGCTGCCTTACTCTCTGCTCTCTACAGAGACAGCAGCGGTCTAAATGAAATGGAACCTCATTAGTGACTGATTTGAAACACACTACATAGGCAGCGATTTCACATGAATTTCAAGTGAAGCACACAGAAGAGTCTTTGGAGTTTGATATTAGCATGTTTCTATGCTAACGATGCAGTTCTCCAATATGCATAAAAACACACAAAAGCACACACAAAGTTTCTTGATTAAAATAATACATTTTTAATGGAAGTTGATTTTTTATTTTTATTGTTTTGGAGTTACAAATATGAATATTTATTCTCTTTTTTTGTCTTTGACCATAGTTTTTCCACAGAGCTCATCACAATGCATTCTGGGATTGTCTTATCAACAAACAATGCACATTGCAGCTGTGGAATGTGGTCAAAAGAAATAAACGGAAAAGGTATTTATATAAGTTTTTATAGATTTTTTTGTTGTGTGTTTAACTACAACCTAAAACTCAACTTGTACACATTGTAGCATTACCATTGGCTAATTGTGCAAAACCCTTACAGCAAAACCACATAAATTTCACATGCAAAAAAACATGATCGCATAGATTTTTACATGGAATTCATTTGAAATTCACATGCGATCATTCACACAGATTTTCTGTAAGCTAAGTCCGTATTAGGTAGGAGAGGCTTTTTTGTGCTGTCATGAAGTCGTGATTATATTGCATTGCCCTCTTTATGTTCTGCTGCCGCTGTGCAGGGCTTATGGATAACTGTACTCAGTGGTAGGTTAGCATTAAGCTGAATGAATATCTGTATGTGAAAGTGGCCTCAATCAAAGCAACCTGAATTACATCTGGCCCTCTGATGTGGGGATGATGGGAGAAGAGGTACGAGGAAAAGAGCAAGACGACACTAATGTCCCAGCACTCACCGAAAAGTAATGAATGCTGTTATAACTTTATTGCCCCAATTCTGGACTTGCTCAGAGAAGAAAAAAGGAGCAAAAATTCAATCAGTTCTGCCTGGCGAGTTCCTCTCCCACTTTGCAAGATTAAAAGATCCAATTCTCCCGGCCCAGTTCAGCTTATCATAGGCATCAGTCGTGTTTCGGCCGAGACATGCTGCGCAAAGATGCACAGGTCTGCCGGGGTTTCCAATGAGGAGAAAGTGATCCGTGTTTTCCTCCCCCACATGTCCGTGTGCAAGCACGAATCTTGTCCTCGCGGACAAGGACGAGCAACTTTTGAGGATAATAATGCCTGGATGGTTTCTTCGCAAGCTAATGATAAAGTTGGAGAGTGGCGTTCATTTACAGGAAGTTCACACAAGTTCACACACTGTTTTTCCTCCCTCTTCCCCAAGGTTATTATTGTGTAAAGCTGCAATCTGTAACTTTAGCCTCTCTATCACCATCTCTGTTTAAAATGTAAAATTGTAAGTTACTTCACATACTTTTCTTTACGTATGTTGAAGTCAAATGAAGCCAAACTGACATTTCCTGGGAAATCGGACTCGACATCTTAAATTATTTACTATTATACACCATTGCAAATTGGGATGAGGTACTGAGACCATTTTGAACACTGATCTTTTATGCACTTGCTCAATAACTGATTTTTGTGTGCTGTATTTCAACTCTTCTAAACTCGTACGAATGTGATTTGTGTAAGGAAAAGACTAAAACTGAAGTTATTCAAAACTTGTGACCTGCCAAAATGATGGTGGTTACAATTTACTGTTAAATGTAGCAGCAAATGCCCATTTATTACACATTTTGTGGTCAGCAAGTACCGCCGCCGTGTTGTAATATTATGGATGGAAAAACTTAAAACTTTGATGGCATCATCATTTTGGTGCGTTTTTTAAGTATGTGTGGTATGGCAGTCTAGTAAGGAGGGATCCTGGGAAAATTCTTGCTGAATATGGGTAGGCAGCTGCTTATGCTTGCTTGTTGACAGACAGTACAAATAAATTTGGCTCCATCCAAAGTTTTACTTTTGTGTAGAACTTCATTATAATTAACCCACACTGATCTGGTGTTTTGTCAATTCATACAACCGAGGTATGCTACCCTTGTCAACTGTTTTCAGTTGGGGGTGTGGTTAGGGTTGGGGGGGTGGATTTTGTATGGTGGGTAGCATAATCAGATAAACTAGCCCAGATTGTCTGAACACCAGCATTGAAAACCAAAAAACAGTGAAATTTTGGGAACAATTACCACCCTGTTTCTTTTCTCCCTGAACCTCTCACTGTTTCCTCTGGTCTCAGTGTATGGTTTTCCACCCACTGGATGAAGTGGGTTTTTTTAGATGCTAAAAATAAAAGCACTCCAAAATCCACTGTCAGTCACAGCTCCCTGCAGCTTGCCAATCATGTGCCCCAGCCAGTTTCTTTCCATGGTCTTATCTCTGTCTTCAGGCTAAGCTAATGCGATACGTCTTGTGTTCCTTACTACCGCGACAGTGAATGGATTGGCCTTATATTCGTTCAGAAAACTATAAGGAACAGTTGGCTGATTTCAGACTGGGTTTCTCACTTAAAGCTATATGTGGATTTCACAATTTGCCGAGCTGTGCTTTTGTGCCAGTACAATAAGTCTTAAGAGTAACAGCATTTCTCAGGACCTTGTCTCAAATCATTAAATAGCATTGCAGGGGCACTGTGTTAAAATGAAAGGCAGGACTTTTGTCTTGCTTATTTGAATGAAGAATGAACGGTATGCATGCCCTTGTACAACTGAGGGTCAGTAAGTGCTTATTTGCTGCTTAATATTGTAACTGTTTCCTTTTCTGTTCTAGTAAGTGTCTTGCTAGGTATTCTATTGAGAGAGAATATTCTTTATAGTTTTAGCTGTTTCTGCAGTAGTCTATGGAGAGCTCTTTGGATGTGAATAATGTTATTAAGGGGTTGGAATCCCTGTACTGTATCTCTGACCTACTGTATGTTAAACTCTCTCTCGCTCGTTTAATGTGTGTACAGATAAACAGTGCAAATGTCATTTATTTTGTATCGCCCACGCAGCTAACAATTTTAGGTTGTAAGTATGTTTCCTCAATGTTTCAATTAAGCCAACAAAAACGCTAAAATGTTATTTTAGATGTTGTAATAACACAACCGCTTGGTTGTAAGAACGTTATTCAAATGTTTTTATTCTGTAACATTTTAATATGTTCCACTAACAACTTAAGAATGATGTTTTTGATATATATGATCATAATGTTAAATATGTTCTACTAATATTACTGCAACAACGTTTTTGATAATGATGTAAAACATTCTACTAACGTTACTCCGAGAACAGGAGATCTTTGAGAGAACTTTTTGAGAACGTTAGCCAACATTCTGAGAACCGTCCCTGTCAGCAGGGCATGTGCATTTTGTTTATGTATCATCAGTACAGATGGTTCTTCTTTAAGTGGATTTACTTTCACAAGCGAGCTTTTGGTTCAGTTTGGCTGTGCTTGAGCCGTAGATTTAGCTGACCTTTGCATGAGGGGTGTTGGGCATCAGAGAATGTTCATTCATGCTGGTGGGACTGAATCCAACTTGGTATTTGAGATACCTAAGCTCAAATGTCACACCATTCCCTAGTAATCATTTTCACGCCTTTTCATTGCCTGTAAAAAACTCGCGTTGTTTCAGCATCTCTGCCAGGGAGAGAAAGAGCAAGGGCGAAAGAAATTTAGGTTGGAAAATGGGCGTGCTAAAGTATTTGAACTCGCTAAATTGAAGTCAGATGAAGAGATGGTGCCCACAGTTTCAGGCAGTTAAATGGGTCTCCACTGCTTAACCTGTTGGTGGCCGTTATCTGTGCTAAGATAAGTCATCTCTAAATTGCTATCGCTTCCAAGCATCTCAGGCCTAGTAATCAGGGGCAATTTGTGCATCTCCCTTTGATTCCTTTTAAGTCCTTGAGATTGAAGCAGGGGTCCTTTATATGTTTCTGAAGTAAATGCAGAGCTGTAGGCGTCAATTTGCCCAATCGCTGCAGGTTCTAAGGGGCCCAATGTTGCTAAGGTACTAAAGGGTGAGAAATATTTTTTAGCACGCCACACACACTCACAAATACATGCACAGTCTTCTCTGGGTCAAGCGCTCGCCTGTGAGGAATAGATTGAAAGATCAAGTGGAGTAGTGCGGTAGAGCACAAAGTGGCTATGTGCTTTCTTTCCCTCTCTGGGACGGGATTGATTGTTTTTGTTGTCTCCGAACTAAAGGAGGAAGATCGTTGTTTTCTGCTAGGCCTTCCTCAAGTGCTGACCAAAACAAGCCTAATACAGCTTTTCCACAGTCTACACGCTGCCTTTAGCTTTTTGTAGAACAGTGGAAAAATCAATAGAGCGAATAGGGGAAACATTTAAGAGTACTGGCTTCTTTTGGAGAGATTGTGGATGGACATAGACATCAGGCTGCATCAAGTGGACGTGGGTGGCAGATGTCAACATTGCAACATCAATTAGTTGAGATGCAGATCAATAATTCAGGTTTTCAGTTTAAACAAGAGAAATTGCGGTTAGCAACCCGGGGATGATGCCTTGCAAAACAGGAAGAATCTTTGTTCAATGTGTGTGTTGGCGTTCCTGTTTTCACATACTCGCTTGCCTTCTTCATCCTCATTTCCCATCAGTCTTTCCTTTCTATCTTCCACAGCTTTGTTTCAACCCTAGTGAGCTGTCTACCCAGACAACATTGTTATCATAAGTTATCACAGGTTGTAAGGATATTCCAGAAGGTTATGAGACATCTTCTTTTTCCCTTACTGTTCCTACTGTAAATCCTATGGTAGCGTTGCATGTATACTTCATGGAAAAGGCAATCCCAGAATGCATTGCAAAGAACTAATATGGATTCATTTAGAGATTGCAGTTATCATGTTCATTAATAACCAAACTCCCAAACAAACATATGAATGACTACTGTCTGAATGAGGCCAAAAAGATATAGATTGTTGATACTTAGGTGCTTCAACCTAGCTAACAGGGAACATTCTCCGAACGTTGGCTAACATTCTCTAAAAGTTCTCTCATTGGTTTTAAAAAAAGTTCTTGCAGTCATGTTAATAGAACCTTTTTTAACATTATATATCAAACGTTACTCTTAAGTAGTTAGTGGAACATTTTATAAAGTTACAAAATTGTTTAAATAACTTGTAACCAAGCATTAATGTTAATACAATGTCTAAAAGAACATTTTGAATATTGCTAAAACTTTCAAAATAAAGTTTTTAATGTTTTTGTTACTTAATAGAAATGTTAGCTGGGTGTTTGGTTTGGGTGCTGACTATAAAGACTGCTAGCTGTGTAAGCAGTAGACAGCAAGGGCACTTGGGAAAGCGCTTATATCTTACCTTTCTCCATTCACCTTCTCCACTTTTGTCTTGTGGGTCTCTTCCTCTTTTACTTTCTGCTGGTGACTGGGTCGTACCTCCACGGGGACGAACCTCCGTCATCTTTCATCTCCCTTGCATACATTAACTCCGTTGTCATGGCGCTGACCGGTGTGCGGTTGCCGTAGGGACAGTCTACTGTCTTCCAGACCCTGGAGCAGGTGATCAGTGAGTGACAGGAGCCCCCCAGGACAGGACCCCCCTCCTCATCGCTCAGATCGGGAAAGAGCGATAGAGATGAGGAGAAGCGATAAACAACAGATGTTTCGACAAGGGAAGGAGAGAGTTAGAGGGAAAGAGGGATTGTGGGGAAAAAGGAGATCAAGCATGAAGGGAGAGGAAGGGTACTGGAGAGGTTTAAAATAATTAAAGAGGGTGGGATTCCCTGGAGACGCCGAAGCCGAGGTCTTCCAGCTGCTGAAGGCAAAGTGCTGTCACAGCACGATGAAACTTCACTAATGTATTAAACAGTTGGACACTCATGGACAGCGTCTGAGATTTTAGGCCTCATGTAGCTACTGAATCAGATAGACTGAAGACAGTCTGAACCTAAATTTGCATTAAAATCCCCACAGGGAAAGAGAGCACATAAAAGAAGAGGAGTGGGGTAAGATGCGCCACTGTTTATTTAAAATGTACTTAAAGATAGGGTAAGCAATTTCAGAGAGGATAGCAATAGCATAAGATCCCGCCCTCCAAAGCCACGCCTCCTCCAAAACACATGGAGGCACACAGCCAAGAATAACGCTAATAATGCGTAATAATGCCCAACGCTAATAATGGAAGTTTGTCTGTGCAAGCAGGGTGTGCAGAGGTATGGAAATACATAGTTTGAGAGGCAAGTAGGACATCAGACCGAATGCAGTGATTGGACAAACATTTTACGGTCCTGTGCCATCCACAGAAGATACATATGTATATAACTCTATTTCGACCACTTTATTTAGTGATTGCTATCAGGGTGTTGCGAGACTTTCAGCCAGCATAACAAAAAATGTTTCTGAAAAGGTTGCCTGCTCTGCCATTAGGAGTTTGTCTTTCAGCCCAATGTTAGTTAACTTTGAGTTATCTACTGTATATCTGTCAACACACATCACAGACAGCTTCCAGATAGAATTACTTTTCATTTGTATTAAACTAAAAACATCATTTAATACAATAAATAATAGTATTATAAATAAATAAAATAAATAAAACTATTACTAATATTTAATAACTTAATTTCATGAACAAATGATTGGAACAATTCAAATTCAATTGATTTGAATTAAAACAAGTTCTCAAATGCACGCCATTTTCGCTCTCTGTTGAATTGAATTTTCTCATCTCTAACTGTTCCTTTTCTGCAAACTCACACTTGTCTTACACTGTTAAACATCCACATTTGTATCGGTATGGTTCTTGTATTTACTGGCACATCATGGTTTTGTCTCAGCACTCAATTTGTATCTTCAAGTAACTGCTTAATTATAACAACAGGGTCTTTACACTTTTGTTACTTGCCCTGAGAAAACAATTCTGCCAAAAACATAAAAACGAATGCAAATACACAGCCTACAGTGTCTGTTTGTGTGCGTATGAGCATATGACCGGTTTCTGAAGTTATTTTGGATTAATCAGACGAACAGCGAAACATATTCACGCACTTAGCGGATACTCAAGAGACGTTTGACTTATCTTAGATGTGTTTGTGCGTGTGAGAGTGAGTTTATATGGGGTAAAGTAAGACGCCTGAAGACGCGTATACATAATTCATTCATGTTCAGAGCCGTGGGGCTTTATTAACAAGGGTGGTGGGATTTCGCTACTACATTTTTTCGTTTTGTTTGTCTCATGGTTTTACGAAGCTTACGTGTGCGCATGTATGTGTTTGTGTGGTTTGCAGTGTGTCTGTGTCAGAATACCGTATGCCTCCGAACTGTAAAGTTGACCTCTTTGCTTTGCCTCTAAGCCTCATAGATTCATACAGCTTTATGATTTGTGAATGTGCATTTCATTAAAGCTTTTGTGTTTTCAGCTGGGATTCAGTGACTATGTAGTGATTGAATTTAGCTGTGTGTGTCTTTGCTGGATTTCCCTGCTGGGGAAACTGCTTAAGTTTGTAGCTGTGTTTTAGAACGTGGTAGCTGGTCCACTCTGTTTATTAGCCGGCCAGACTCAAAGGCGTTGGACTGTCTTATACAAGCAACAAACCAGCCACCAGCTGGTCACACCAGTTTAAAGCTGGAATCCGTAACTTTCACCTCTCTATCTCCATCTCTGTTTGAAACATAAACTTGCACTTGGTTACTTTATGCGCTTTTCAATTACATTTGTTGAAGTCAAATTAATCAAATCTAACATTTCCTGGGAAATCGGACCTGACAGCTCAAGAAATAAATAACTATTATAAACTTATGGTTGTGAATCGTTGTAAACTAAAGAGACCATTTTGAGCACTGATCTGTCATGTACTTGCTCAATAACTGATTTTTGTTCATTTTTTTTAACCCAAAAAACTTGGGTTAACACATTGCAACATTAAGTTGACCAACCTGGTTCATGGTACCTGGAATATGGTAGACTGGTCAACCATCCAATTAGCAGTTTAGACCAGCTAATTACAGGCTAGTATGTTTCAAAATATGGCTACTAGTTTAGGAAAGAATTTCCAGGAGGCAACACGCTATGCTAACAACATTCACTCATTCTGAATAGATAAATATTTATTTATTCCCGTTTCATTTCCAACCTTAACATATTCTTACCGCTTATGTAAAATATGTCACGGTTCTCAACTAAAACAGCGACGCAACCCACTGTTCCCAATCTCACCCGCACCAGTGGATTTAGAAATTATCCCAGTGCGTTTGAGGAGAAAAGCTGGTCGCAGGGCTTTGGTATGAAATTCATAAGGGTGTTGTGTATGTGTGTGAGATAGAGGAGTCTTTAACGTGTTAAGTTTGAAGTGCTGGCACAAAGGCAGCGGTCTCCTGTGTCCAATTAGACTGCATCGACACAACCATTGCGTTGACACGTGTGAATCTGTGACATATAAAGACAAGTGACATGAGAGAAGAGTGACAATTAGCTGGAGTACTGTACATTACAGAGGAGAGGAAAGCACACAGACTGATCTGCTCTTCTGAATGATTGCTTATCGCCGCAGGTTGTTGGCTTACAAGTCGCTCCCCAATGGGATACAAAATGATACATAGTTCTAGGAAGTGCCTTTCATTTTTCTTTGATTTTCATTTTTTCGGCTTTTATCATCTCTCGTTTCCCTTTTGTGTTATTATATTTTGTACAAACATATTGTTTTTAAATCAGAAAAATCATGGGCTTCCTAAGGGAGAACAACTTTCAAAACATTTCAAAATGTTGGTGTTGTTTAAATGAAAAGAAAGATAATATCACACTGACGCCAACAGGATATGAGGTCATTCTTTAGAGCTTCCACCTCCAATTATATATGATGCTATTCCCTAGAGCTTCCACTGCCAACAGGATATGATGTCATTCCCTAGAGCTTCCACTGCCAACAGGATATGATGTCATCTCCTAGAGCTTCCACCACCAATTGGATGTAATGTAATTCTCTAGAGCTTCCCTTTTGTTTATAATACATCAGAACTAGCAAGCAATAATATGTTTAGTGTCACAATATAGCAACTTCCTACTCTGTAACTTTTGTGTGAGGGAGGTTTGAGTTGGTTTTAAATTGGATCCTAAATTTAGAGCAGAATGAGTGTGGAGGCAAACATCAGTTACTTCTGCTCATATTAACACTTGTCCCAGACATATTTATGCCATGGACATAAGTGATACTTAAAATTATTGGGTCCCCATTTAGCTAGTTAGGCAAATGTGTTTGTGTGTTCTTGGCCAAAGTGGGGCTGTACAGTGCTAAACTATTGCTTATATAATTGTTATACTCCTCCATAGATAATGTTTGCAATCTTCCTCTTTTTTTACCTTGTTTTCATCTTTGGCACCAACATTCACTCTCTTTTGCGCTCATTCTTATTCTTGCATTTCTCCTGTTCGTCAGCTCTCTCGCCCTCTCTCTCCCTCTCCACCCCTCCTTCAGCAGGTCAGCTCGCCTCCGTGCCCTTGACTGGGATGTATTGGAACATATTGCCGTGCTAAGCGTTAGCGACAGCTCTGGCTGATTTACTGTTCCGTAAGCTCTCCTCTCCACCCTCTGATGCCCCCTGTGAGTAGCCCTGGTCTCGGGGAGGAGATGAGCTTGCGTGGTCTGTCTGCTTTACTGAGCTCCAGGATGACTGGGGCTAGCTAGGCCTGGAACCAGGGCTCCATTCTCTCTCTCACAGACAGGTCCATTGATTCTGCTGTCTCTGCTGTCTCTCTTCATAAGGCAGATTACCCAGCAGCCTGACGCCTCCTCTTGCTGTCTTCCCGGACTGCTCTTTCTCTCCCTCTCTTTTTCTTTTACTTGTCTTGCGTATCCTCTCTCTCTCAGGCTTGTTTCTAGCTGAGCCCATTTTTTTGCATTCTCTCCTTGAGCTTTTATTCCTCATCTTTGCTTGTCTTTTCTGCATCTGGATCTTTTTTACTGTCCCCACAAGCACTTGTCAATTTCGACCCTCTTTCTCTATATCTTTGTCTTTCCATCTGTCTCTTCCTGTCGTCATCTATCACTCCAGTTTAACATTCGACTCCTGCCTCCTGCCTTGCTGAATCTCACCCCAATATCAGTAAAAGAGAGAGAAAGATTGTTGAGCTGTACACAGAACAGCTCATCTCATTGTAGACGGGGGTTTTGTGGCCCGTGAAGACGCTGAACGCTGGTTCCCAGAGTTAGGAAGTGCATCTCAATAAATGTACACATTATATTGCAACCCAAAAGCAAAATAAAATAACAGAATATATTTTGTAAGTCATTGAAGCTATGTATACGCTTGCATTTATATGCAAACTAACTTTATAGTGAGTATACACTCTTAAAATTGGATTTGTGCCCAATTACAGTATAAGCAAGTAGCAACTCATGGTTTATGGTTCATTTCGTCTACTATAATAAACAAACAAATCTTGTTCTCATTACGGTAGTTAAAATAAAGAATATTGGTATACTAACATTATGAACTACATTAGTACAATACAGCTGTATTGTACATTGTGGTGTACACCAAAATCGTGCTCCTTTTAGGTAGGGAATGAAGGATAAACGCCACAAAAGACATTTTGTAATATGCAGTATTTATACTGACTTATTGGTGTGCAATTTTTGTTACTGTTAATTTCTGTTAGTTTGTGTGTGTGTGTGTGTATGCAGTAGTCTGCATATTGTTTGTATAAATACATTTCATCTATAAATGAGAATGTGTAGGTCATTTAATTTTCTGTAATCATTACCCCATGTCATTGTTACACAGGGTAATCGCACGCTGTACCATTAGCATAATTACAGGTGTTGCATTAAAATATGTGCCAGCATGACAAGCAGATGTTCATTGTATCCCATAATGCTCCTCTGATGGCACTGCATAATGTAACAAGTAACATGGAGTGTAATTACAGGACAGAGAGAGTAACAATTATTTTACAGAGACAAAAGAAGCAGTAAGAAAGGGCAAATCCGTTCTGGTTGGCTTTTTGTATGTCATTCATTTGGACTTCTAGCCTTTGCGAGTTGGAGATGGTTATTTGGGTGTCTGGGCTTTTTAATGAGGTCTTAATGCAATAGTTCACCCAAAAATGAAAGTCTGGAGTCATTTACTCACCATACTTCTGATGTTTGAAACCTGTAGGGTTTGTAGAATGTCCAAACTGTTCATTTCATACCGCAAAAATGGATAAAACTAGACAATTTCTATTTGTCAGAAACAGTTACTCACCTGAAAAGTGAAATGCGGCTTATAATAAATAACGACTGTTTTCAACTGGTTTCTTGAACGGTTTCCTCATCTGTAAGTGGCTCCACCACACGCCTTACACGATTGGTCGAGAAAGTGT
>JAZGTI010000370.1:21631-68266 GCA_036877585.1 Botia kubotai | reverse complement strand
GAGAGAGAGAGAGAGAGAGAGAGAGAGAGGCAGAGAGAGAGAGAGAGAGAGGCAGGAGAGAGACAGAAATAGACAGTGAGGGAGATGGAAAGAGGTTGTCAGAGGAACATCTCAGGGTGAATACCTCTCATATATCCACGTACTCTCTTCTTCAGCTTCAGAAGATGTAGATTCGCTTCATAGGTGTAAAGTCACCCAGTTTTACTCTGGTATAGTTGTTATTGAAGGTGATCATTTGAACTACCTTTAAAATTTCATCTCTCTGCCATGTTTATGTTTATATTGTTACCATACCAAGACTGCAGTTCATTCTAATTTTAAACATTCTTCCTCTAAAATATTACCTCACTGGAAGTAAAACGCATCATTTACATTTATGCATCCGCACAGATAGTTTTCTAAACAGATATGTATCACCAGTATGACTATTAATAACAGCTCTGACCGAGGTGTGTAAAGCAAAAAAGTTACTGTTTACTAAATTAGAAGGTGAAGTTGTGATCTCTTCACAGCTGTTGCCTGTATGAGACTAAATAATTGATCTCGGCTGATTCAGAGTAAACATGTACACACAGGCCTGTGAATCTGCAGTGTTGTCATCATAACAGCGTTTGATCTGAATCCAGAACTTTCTGGAGCGATTCGAAGTGTCAAACCGCTCCTGTTATTTCACCCGTTCATTTGAATTAGTCGGGAATATTTACAAGCGCTCGGCCGCAGCGGACCGTCTGACTGGCGCGCGTGCGTGATGCCAGTATGTGATGAGCGTCATTCTAGCGCGCGTGCGAGCGACAGGAATCAAGCGTCAGCGGTGCGTGCAGTTCAGTCGGAGCGACGCGGCGCTCTGCGGCGCGGCATTATGCCGCCTCAATTGCATATTAAACAAGCCTATCAAGTCCGCCATTGGCATCTGCTGTGCTGACACAAATTGTGAATTAAATGAAATTGATGTCCTCTGTCGTATATATTTATGAAGACAGACCATTCTCTGAAGTATTCTGCTTATGAAGAATTTATGATTGCAAACTGTTCCCGAACAAAATAAAGTGGCAATAAATTCCTGTTTTTTTGCCGCGTGACCCTCCAAGGGCATCAACATCACCCCCACTGAGACATTTGTTACACAGAGAAAACAATGAGTGAATCTGGATTCCATTGATGCTTGTCGAATCATTCAAGCATTCAAACGAGTGGAAAGGACAGTGGCATAAAATGAGACAGAGAGCGAGAGAGAGAGAGAGAGAGAGAGATGGTTAGAAATCACTGTCTATGAGTCTGTACAGCCAACATAGACAATAAACTCATATAGTAATGAAACACATTTTGTTTTTCACTTTTGTGATAATTTTAAAATGTAAATTGTCCACATGTAGCACTTTAAACTAAACATGCTACGTGACCATTTGATAAATTTTGGTTTCACAAAAATCACTTTTACATTCTACAATCATTAATTTCTCATAACATGATGGTGAGACCTGATTTAGCCACTGTCAGGTCTGTGGAAAACCTCAATGTTTGTTTATACCAAACCAACCCATTTTCACAGTAAAGCTAAAATCATCTGTCATCACAGACTAGGGCTGTCCATTATTCTCTTGATTAACACTGTGTTGACAGGAGAGGAACACAGATGTGTTAATAAAGAGCCGATCGGCGGGCGTGTGTGGCCGAATCCTGAGAACTTAATTGAAGCCGAACACTGAAATAGCCACTTCATAGCAGCTTCATAATCACGTCTGTTTCCATCCAGCGTTCTGACACACAGCACAGATAAAGGAAGGACAATTACAGCAGCCTGTGTGTGTATTAATTGGATAATGGTGTGTTTTGCGGCTGCATTTGCCATCTCAGTGTAGAAGGTTCAACCTGCACTCTGTCTCCAAAAGTATGATTGTGAGGCAGGTGGAAGCGCATGCAAACGCGCACACAATGCGCAGACAGACTGCAGCTCTGCTCAGCGTGATTCTGTGCTCTGCCGCTGAAGTGAGGGAAAATTGTTCAGCAGGGCCCGTTTTTAAAATCATTGGTGTGTTTTTTGCAGTTGATCGTTTGCAATTCAACAAACATTTGAATGTTGCTTGTCCCTTTGTGTGATGAGACTTTAACCCCCTCAGAAGCGTCAGATAAATGCTAATATCAGAGACTTCAGGTGTACAGGTTTATATCCACAATCTTCTCCAAATCTCACTAATTAAACCCAATACGGGAGTCACTCATGTTTTGTTATAAAGGTTACCAGTTACCAGTCTGTTTTCCTGTCGTTTGGATGTGTGTGCGTTTGTGACCCATCTTTATGAACATTGACCAAAGTTACCTCAAGTTTACCTTCAGTATTTGTAGTATTTTGATAAATGTATTTAAATCAATGTATCTGTAGTAGCCTAAACTCATTTAAATATTATAATTGCATAGTTAAAAATGGCATAATAATTCAAGTTTCATTCGAGTTACATTAAATTTACATGAAATGGTTATTTTTAGTAAGAGATTTTCTGCTATGTGTTACATTCATTCTTGTGTGACCTCTCTGTTTGTGTCTATTCAGAAAACCCTGACAGAACACGTGGAGTCCGGTTCGGGTCGTCAGAGCCAGCGAGATCTTCTGTCTCCAGACACTGGCAGGATGGTGACCCAGCTGGAGAGCAGGATAAAGGAGTTAAAGAGCTGGCTGAGAGAAACCGAGCTCTTCATCTTTAATCTGAACCTCAGAGCAGAAGCACAGCCATGTGAGAACATCACGCAGAATGCAGAAGATCCTCAACATGACCCGCAGGCCAGCAAACAGCTGCAGCACTTCAAGGTGAGCATCGGAGGAGCACAATCTGAAACACACTGCTGGTATATCTACAGCAAACACAGCTCAACTGAAGCTGTTCCTTGTTTCATTTCTGCAGATGTGTTCTTAACCAGAGCTGCTTGTAGTGTACTTCCTTTAGGAACAGTCTCTTTAGAGTAGCCTGACATTAAATGTCTTACTCAAGCGCACAACTCCTTGTGGTTTGAACCCACAGCTTCTCAGTTACCAAACTACATTTTTATCCACTAAGCCACACCAAATCCAAGACTAGATTTAGTATGTTATTCTTAAGTGGTTATGACCCATGAGGGTGCTACAGCCCAGTGGTTAAAGATCTGGGCTGGTCATGGGTTCAAATCCTAGCAATCAAAATCAAGAGTGCATTGAGCTACTGTCATTGAATTTTGAAAATCATTGAAAATCATTTTTTACATTAAAGAAAATTATACTAGTGCACATGACAAAGTTATGCCAGGCAGCCTGGGGTGTTTCGAATACACACAGAACTAAAAGTGCTTAGTCAAACTACACAGGAAATAACCTGCTAAAAAAATCTACTTCACTGGAGTCGTGCTCCTTTAATAAATACAGGGCTAAAGCACGTCACATCTTCTGACTGAAAATCTATATGAAATAATTATTTAGTTAAAACCCTGAGAAACAGCTCGGAGTGTTAATCAGAACGTGTCAAAACAGAGGAGTTGATTACCTTCCTCCTGCTGACTGACAAACACAAGTGTGGAAAGACTTTAAATATACACAGACTAAATGATCAGAGAGGAATATATGGTCGACTTCACTTCTCAGTTTCATAAAATGTCACGAAGCCAAATAAGGTTTGCATTGATTTCACGAGAAAATCCAGAACAAAGAATAAAAGAGAGATTGTAAATAATGATAAGGGCAATTGTTATGGACATCTCTGCCACTGAACTAAACAGATAACTGTTAAGAGAAAGAACACATACAATCACTTCTCTAACATGCTGCTGTGAACTTGAATTTGAGGAACATGATCATCTAGCAGTTAAAATGCGTCAGGAGCAGAGATCTGTGCTTCTCTCACACACTACAGAAGAAGAACAGTCCATTAGCACTGCTGTATATCCCAGACAATGTTTAAATCCTTATTCTAGACCAGACTGATGGAATCATTTTATATCAAGCGGTTCTCAGGCTGACATTTGATTGGATGAGCCCCACACAGTTTGTGCTTTTCCTGTGTGATTAGGTCATCAGAATGAATGTTGTTGTTCATGTGTATTAATTTGCTCCAGTGTTAGGAGGATGTTAGGAGGATGTTAGGAGGATGTTAGGAGGATGTTAGGAGGATGTTAGGAGGGAATCTAACACAGGGGTCTCCAATCTATGTTTCTGGAGGTCTGATCTGTGGAGTATAGCTCATTCTACTTTAACACACCTGCCCAGATGTTTCTGTCAGTCCCGTGAAGCTGCTTCCGGTGTGATTCTTTAGGGCTGGAGCTCAACTCTGCAGCGACCTTGATGGAGACCTAACAGATTCTAATAGAATGTAATAGATTATTGGTTTAATTTAAATTCATCTATGTAGTCTGTGATTATAGTTAAAAAGGGTCTGAGATGCCTGATTGTTGCAGTAACTGTGGGGTTTAGTGTTTTGGATCATTTTAGCTCAGTTTATTGCAGTAAGTAAAATCAACTTCAGTATTTTAAGGGTTTAAACATGTTTTATCCCTGTAACTCAGAACAGAGTAGAATCAAATCTTTATGTATCGCCTCACGACTGAAGCTGGTGGAATTTGTGTCTGTTCTGTGTGAGGTTGCTTATGCCAATAAAACTCTGAAATATGTTTAAAAGGAGAGATAGCGAGAGGATTCGTTATGAGTAACAGATATAGTCACCCTTTAAAATGTCATCATAAAACTGTCTTCCACTGAATGAAAAGTGTGGAGTTCTTTACCTCCTGGAGGGGCCAGTGGAATCGTCTAAAATTAGACACTATTGTATTTTAACCTTCAGTGGTCAGACAGTTCAGAGCAGTTGGCTGCCAATTTCAATTCTTTCATTAATAACTGTCTTCTCTTTAATAGTGTTCCTTCATGATATTAAAACCCGAGGGCTGGACATTTGCTGTCAGTGAGAGAATTTGAGAAGCGCACGCCAACTTCAGTCAATAGATAACAGGAATTATACCTCTATATAAACCTTAAAAAAAAAACATTTATTTATTTACATATGATATGGTGCTAAAATGTTCTGCACACTGGATTGATAACGATGAATCAGTAGCTTAAGTGTGTGACATGAATGGTACATCAAATCCAATGCAAGCTAATAATTTAATTTTCTTTCAAACTGTTTAATTTTCAGGTCATGAAATTATATGTGCCAATTCTATGTTACTCACATCTGTAAGTTTTGTCTTATCTATAGGTGACCTTTGGAGAGAGAGAGAGAGAGAGAGAGAGTGAGAGAGAGTGAGAGTGTGAGTGAGAGAGAGAGTTTCAAACTGTTTTAGCAGGCCGTCCAAAAACACCTACAACTCCAAACCACGTTCCTATTAAAGTCGTTTCACTGGTGAATTAGACTAAATGGAAAGCAGACAGAATCTTTGCAGCTGTATTTGAGTCGGAGTCCATCTCCACGTCTCTCTGGCACCTTTGATCAGCCCGTCGCAGCGTGGGGCCCCGGGGCCTCATCCTCAGGGCCTGTCCGGCTGATTGAATGTGACGGCGCAGATATAATATCAATACTTTCTCCATGATTAGGAATAAGAAACTCCTGTTCTTTGGCAAGTGCTAACCACATTAATGCTGTTCTGGGACGGCGCGAGAGCACCAAATGCAGAGTTAGCGTCTCATCAGCTAGTAATGGGGAGCAGTCAGGTGACAGACTTGTTCATTACACACACAATCGACTGACCATGCACACACGCGCTGAGTCGTATTTTTCATTATATGTCCATCGCGCTCGCTTTCATTTACAGCCACTAATGAGAAAATGTCTTCAGTGATAGCACTCGCCTGCCGTTTGTTTGCTTTAGCGCGGTAAAGAGGACGTCTGCTGTTCATAAGACATTAGTCTCATTTTGAAAACACTGTCGGTTTTTTCTCTCTTAAGGGGAAAAATAATTAAAAATAAGCATCCTTTTTTAAACGAAGGGTTACGCTGGAGGAAGGTCACTGACGATCTGACTCAAATGTATTTTGGTCATGGTAATTTAGGCGCATTTGGAAAAAGACAAGCAGAATACAAAACAGGATCCTTTATCATGATCGCTTCTGCTGTGTGATATGACTCACATCATCGGTGACAGGTGAGAGTTTCTGTGTTTCTTCAGCATTCTCACTTGTGTCCAAGTCTAAATTTTCTATTAAGATTTTTCTGTATATGAATGTTACGTTAAAAAACGTCTTGGAAACGGTTTACTATGCCTTCATTGTTTATTTTTTCTGCTTTTTAAAAGCGTTTTTTTTTACACTAACCATCCCTAAAAGTTTCTTTATATACATTTATATACCTGGTCACCAAGGAGACAATACAGTGAACATATATGACATTAGCCTTTGAGACAACACCACATAATGTACAGTAAGTACAGTACATCATCTGAGAAGTGACGGACATGACAGCTGTTGTTTATTAAAATGACAGTTTAGAGAACATTCTCCTGTGATGCTTATGCACTATTAAACTATACAAACTAAACTGGAGTGAGTGTACTTTGTGTTTTAAAGAAGTTTGTTTTCTGAAGATTTAAGTCCAGAGAGAGACAGGGTTGAAGAAGCGCGCAGGTTGCTTCAGTTTGCTTTAATTTTCTGTTGGCACTGTGGTCCATTTCTCTTGATTAGCGTGTTGGGTTCGAGGCGGTTGTAATGTTGAGGAAGACATTGTGCCTGACAGACTGCTGAAACTCAAGGCAGAGCTCAGGGAGCGCCTGCGAGAACAAATGGCCGACATGAATTCGTTATACTCATTTGCGATAACAAGTGCTTGTGGCTTTAATTGACTTAATCAACAAATAGAATTAATCAGAGATTTCTAATTAATGCTAATTGATTGAATATCCACTGGGTCACCGTCAGTGGCGGTTTCCCGTGTCCTTCCCGTCACTGTAGGGGATTTGAGCGCGCGCTCCTCAATCTCGCCGAGATTAATTGAAAATGTTAAAATTGCGACGGCTGTAAAGAGCGAGATGAAGTGTGTGCTGGTGTCCCGCGGGAGACGAGGAAACAAATACCCGGAGAACGACAGTGCAGAACCGTCGTCTGCAGTTTCTAATCCTCTGGAAAGCGCCGGCGCGCGCCTCACTTACACTCCTCTCGCCACGCGCCCCACAAAATATGTCAGACTATGAGAAGGCTTCGATTTTAATGAAATTAAGTGGGAGGGAGAGATGGGGAATTGCAGTTTTAGAGGCTTTAGGCTGCGTCTAGCAAGGTCTGTTCTCATTTTGTGCTGAATAAAGAGATAAGCAGTTTTTGGAGACTCTGGGGAGGTCTGTGTATTACACATGCATCTTCACAGCGGCTCTCCGCCTCAGGTGTGATTACAGACTCTGATAGCGGCAGACCTGTAGATTAATACTGTACAGATGGATTTAACTGCACGATGAGAGAACAGTCATTTCACAGCTCCTCTGAGAGCGTTATTAAACATCACCGGATAGATGATCAGCTCGTCAGCTCTGAAGGTTCTCAGAGATGATGGACACATGAGGGTGGCTGTTAATGTTTTGTTTCTGTCTTTCTCTGGATGCTGCAGGACAGTTTTATTGGTCAGACATGGTCAGAGCTTTATCTGGTATGTGACGTGGAGAGGTGTAAAACAGTTGAATGAAAACTTCCTTATTTACATGCCCTCATGCCATGCCAGGTGTATGACTTTCTTCAGCTGAAATCAGTAATATAATCTTTATTATATTCTATAATCTTTATCAGCTTTTAAATATTATAGCTTAATATCTTTAGTTGTTTATGAAAACAGGAGACTTAAGACAATACATTTGCTTTTTTGCTACATTTTGCATTTTTGTTTTATTGCTGACTAGAACTAACAATTGAGCTATTAAACAGACCAGATATGTGATTTTTCTTTCCTCTGGGCCATCTTTGACAATATTCTGGCCTCTTTCTCTCACGTGTTCTCTCTCTGCCTCTCTCGGTCTTTTGATTTGACTGAGGCAACAGTGTCTGTTGGCTAGCGGCCAGCATCTCAGCTATAGAACTGGGCTTGTGACTCTGAAATGGAGTCATTGTACTCACATACTGGGAGTTGGGGGGGGGGCTGACTACTCCACTGCAGCGTGTATTTGGAAAAGCTTTTTAGCAAATATTGCCGCACCGATACTCCACTTTGTCAATAAGGCAGAACTCAATAAGAGAGAAATCAGTTTACAAGACCTAGCAATGCAAAAACAACGTAGCATCACATTTTACGGGAGTTTGGATGTCTAAAAATGGCATTTAACAGGCATGGATGTTAACAGGCATTAACAGGCATTGAAGTTTTTTGCCCTTAAAATATGACAATAATAGTGTCTGATATTTTGACATAACTGTTAGTAACTGGTACCAGACGGATGGAATTAGGTTAGAGACCGAGTAGTCTCAGGTAGTCAGACTTTGGCTTATTTGTGTGAAGTGGGATTCGTATTTTTCAGACTGGTTTGTGTGTGTGTGTGTTTAAGAGAGTTTAAAACCGAGATTGTCTTTTAACTGCATGGCAGGTTTTCCACCCCCAGAGCAGCCATATTTGAGCTGTTGCCATCTGGGCAAGCCATCTGAGACTTGGAGCTGAATAATGTGTAAAATAAACAGTCATGTTGATGATCCATAGTGTTAACTTCAGCTGTCTGTGTGAAAACGCTAGACAAGTCATGCCAATGCAAAATATCTACAAGCTTCTTACACAAAACAGAGTTGCTAGACGCAGGTTCTGCAGACACAGAGCCCTGTGGGCTCATGGGTAAAAAAAAGAAACCCATTTGAGTGTCAGGTTTCCATCACACATTTCTAACTGTCAAAGTTTCATCTGGTCGACAGGATGAGTCTATCCGCACGGTACGATCCTCTACTGCTCTCGCCACGGCACTTTACAGTCTCATTACCTGTTTAAAAGACACGGGAGACGGAAATATGCTAAAACAGAGGAGAAGAGCACTCCAGGAAAAATAAAATCCAATTTAAATGTAATGGTGAAATGTAATGGTGTTTAATATTTATTGAAAAATGTACAGAAAATGTACAGCAGAGCTTTTCAGGGCTGGCGAGGATTTACATAAATTGTTCTGGGAATGTTTTCGTCCCGAACCGCGCATGTATCAGCGGCCGTCTATACGCAAAACTGCCACTGCATATTTTAAAAGGGGTTTTGGTGCGGGTGAGAGAGCATCAGAATTGTGTAACACCTGAGATCTTCACAGCAGTGTGTTCCTCTTCAGGAGCTCCGGCAGTTTCATTAAACAAGTGTCATAGCTGGACTGTAGTGAAGCTTTGGCCTTTAAATATTTAATTCTGTGGTGTTTATGGTGAGAGGGGATTGTGATTTACCTGCTCCTGACAGGCAGGATTGTTGAAGAGACCTTATCAAGTGCAAAGAACTCTCTCTATTTCTCTCTCTTTCTGTGTGTCATTCTATCTGTCACTCCACCAAAAATGCTACAGTGTGACTTCGAGGAACAGGCGGTTCACATGCGTGACTGTATTTAACGACAGGAATGTTGGAGCTGTGGCTAGCGTTGGCTAGTAACAAAATAAAATTAATGGCACTACTTATTACACCACATTTGTAAGTTGCTTGACTCATCTGCTTTCAAACAGTGCAGATTTCTCAGTAAGCAGATACTTTGTGTGTTTGTGTGGTAAGTGGCTACATCGCTGTTTTAATGCACACGCCACTTTGCGATTGGCCGTTCTGAGGCAATAATCACACGCATTTAATTCATTTTAACAAATTCTTTCATTTCTGTGAATCGGTTTCTGAAACGGGTCATTTATTTGTGTGTGTTGTTTTTAGTCACTTTATTTTTGAGTTACAAATACTGTTATTTTACATTTTAAATAAGAGCTTGATATAACTGTCTTGAAACTATATCTTAAGCTACTCAAGGTTGAATTGTTGCTCTACACTAGACCAGCACTAGACATCTGGCCTCTGTCTCCTCAGGCTCTGTGTATGGAGGTGCGCGGCAGACGGAGGGGCGTGTCCTCCGTGCTGAGGCTCTGTCAGAAGCTGCTGGATGGAGAGCAGAGCTCAGAGGCCGAGCGACAGTCGCTGCAGCTCCTGCAGGTCAACCTGGAGAGACGCTGGGAGGCCATCGTCATGCAGGTGCTACAGTGGCAGAGTCGACTCAAACGTTTGCTGGGCAGAGACCAGGTCACCTCTCCTGTACATTACAGTTTTAATCATACTGCATGAGTTACTGCTGTGTTGAGATCCGGGCTGTTCTGCATGGTGGTGTCATCAAACTAGAAAGGTGTAATGATTATTTTAAGACTTGTGGTTCGTGTGCTAAAAGGTGAAGTATAGGAGTTGTTTTCAGAATGAAATACTAGCCTACTGCAAGCGGTATACATTGCGTTTTAAATAGTATGCTACATTGTTGTGCCATGACCTCACCGTGCTACAAATTTAACCACGCATGTCTTAATTTGCTAAAAAAAAAAATTTTTTACCGTCTTTTTGTTTATATGAACACTTGACAGGCCAATTAATATATTAAGCCAAGAAAGAAATGCTAGATATGGCAGTTGAAGTTTCCAGTGCAGTTTGTCAAATTGATGTTTTGTAGGATAAACATTACCGGTCAAAAGTTCAGAATCATTATTATTATTTTATAATAATTAGAAATTAAGAATTATTTCAATCAAGATTGTGGTTTCAGATCATAACGTTTTCAAGATCATGAAAGACACTTTATTAAAGTGTTTCGAAACGTTTGGCCTGTACTGTAATACCCCAGGCAGTGTGCTCTTGTGTGGTGAATACAGTTTTTAGTAACATGTTTAATTTGGCTGTATTTACAGTAATTACAGTAACTGGGCAGCTGTGTCTTCTGCAGTGTATTAAGTCTTTCTGTTGATGATGTCATGTTATCAGTTCATCTGTGATGTATTTGAACTCATGTGAAGTATCAGTTTGAGGATCTATTACTGTGTATGTTAAGGAAGCTGTCTAGGACTGCTGGTACTGTAACAGTGCAATAAGAATGATATATAAGGCAAAGAAAGTGGCCACATATTATTCTTGAACACACTGAGAAGAGAACAGTGGCCAGATTCACTCCCCAGATACTCAGTGTAGTGTGAACTCAATCGATTACAGAGGTTGTTTGAAATAACTGACCCCTTCTTAATCTATTGAGTGACCCGTCGCACTGAAATAGGCTGATTCAGTTTGAATCCTGCAGTTAAAGACAGGAAGTAGTTTCTGAAAGACTTATATACTTGCCTACAACATAACATGTGCATATAGCATGTTTACTGCAGTATAAAACACTTCCCGTCACTAAACCGGAACAGTTAACTAGCCTCTGGTTGTGTGTGTGGGAGCGTTACAGTGTGTGTGTTAAAGGGAAAGCGGGTCGAGGGCTAGACTTCGTCTTTTGTCATGTAGATGTTGTGCATTCCTGCATGGTCGCAGAAGGGCTCTGGGGAGGCGCGCAAAAAAAAGCCCGGCAACCTGTTTGTGAACGTCCACTCACTTACACAGGAAAGACAAACGACTCGGCGCTCGCTCAGCCTGACCTCGCGGGCTTGAAGTGCAATTTCACTTTTTGCGGGTGCAGAACAGAGGAAAAGAAAAATAATAGGGAGTTTGTTTGTGTAAATACAGTACACTGCATGAAATGATAAAATAGCTGACTGTGGAGCGCTTCAGGAGGCCTTGTTCACATCCAGTCCTGTGTTAGGAGTCGCAAAGAGTTTGCCGTGGCTAATCTTTCATGTGTTTCCAGAGGTTTTATTTTGTCAGGATATCATGAATTTGCTTTGAAGGTCGTTGGGAAACTTGATGGTTTCTATATTCACTCCCAGCTGCTCTCCGAGAAATGCTAAACTAGAGAGTGAGTGACGAAAAACCCACAATGTAACATTGTTACATGATTTTACTGTTTAATAGAGTAGCAGTGACTTCATTCAGCCAAATATCTATTGCTAAACTATCCTGCTTAACCTGCTATAAAGTAACAAAACTAATGACTTAATGGGAAAAGTTGAATGTTCTAATTAATCTCTCTGTTTAATATGTGATGGTGTAATTGGGGTACAAATGTTAGCTGAAGTAGCCTAGCAAAACTGTTTTTATTTGATTAAACTGATTGATTGTTCTCACAGTTGAGCATTTTTTCATGCACTGGTGATCCACATCAGCAGAAAGAGAATTAACAGAAATCTAATAAAAATTCATTTCATGGGATATATGACATACAAAGCAAGTGTTAGATTTGCCAGTTTATTAGATTAATGAGATAAAGAGGATCATATAAATAGACCCTTCCTGCCTGAACAACAAGCGAAGCAATTTGTGTAATTGTGTCCTGTACAGAATTCCAAAACTTCAAACTTATTAATAGTCAGAAGATGCCGGCTGAGAATTCTTTTGCCCCTCACTGACACGTGTTTGTTCCTCTACAGGTCCCGGGGAACCTCATGGAACCTTCACTCATGGACCTCCATGGCCTATCAGAAGACTTCTGGGAGTGGGATGAGATGGACATGACCCTCGGCAATCTAGAGATTCAGGACTGTGAGGACGAACAGAACGCTGCATCTGAATTAAACCTTAATTCCCCAAATAAGCCTTTGAGTCCATCAGAATCCTCCCCAAATAATACACAAAGCAGGACAACCTTCAGTGTGGAGGAGAAGAACGCCACATCATCTTGTGTTTATCAAGTGTACAGTCTGCATAATGTAGAACTTTATCATCAACCCCAATATAAAAACAAATCATCTCCAGACAGAGTTCAGCAGCCTCTATTGAAAAGTCTGAGCGTGGACTCCTCGTTCTCCTCTGCTGAATCCCTGCCTGATATCCTGGGAAAACTTTTAAAGGCAAAGCAGGAGGTGCTGTTGGAATCGACCAGGAGATCGGAGAGCGAAAGCGGGATAGTCAGCGAGGGCGACACGGAGAACATGGGCAACTCAGAGGCTTGTTTGCTGTTTCAGAGCGATGATCCAAAGGTGTATGTTACTCTCACTCCAGCTGTCAATGAAGACCGAGTCTCAGATGAAGACATCGACAGGGTTTTGGAACGTGCCAGAAAGTGCGCAGAATATGGAGACAGTCTCGCCCTTGGGAACAGCGACCAAAAATTACATATGGTAAGAAAGAAGAGGGAGGAAGGTAGAGAAAATAGGAAGAAACATTGCAAGGAACCATTGGAGGTCCTCCTCAAAGACCACACCATAAACTCTGAGGTTAATGACAACCACAACACAAAAGATGATGAAAGGCTTAGTGTGGAGAGAAAACTTCAAAAGGAGTTCACACAGCTCTCCCAGGGGTCTTCACTTGACTCCCTTTATGCAGTTGGAGAGTTGTTTCCATCAAGCAAAGAGATGCTAACTCGTAGCACATCCCTGGAAAGCTGGCTTGCTCCATGTAGGAGCACGGAGGATTCTGGTAGCAAGGAAAGTGTAAGGGATGTCGGATCGACTGTGGAGAACACAGGGGAGCTCAGCAGAAAAACTTTGGAACTGTTAAAGCGCCTGGAGAACATCCAGAGCCCTCTCACTCACAAGATGACACGCAGCATCTCTGACGTAACGCTCCAGAGCAGCTCGCTGTGGCGTGGGCCACGCTCCACTGACGCTCCCTCTTCCATGAACGAGAGCTCTGCAGCCTCTCTGACAGAGCTGAGCAGCACTGAGGACTCGTCTGTGGCATCTGAGGACCTGGTTGTGCAGATGAACCGCTGCATGGCTGCTGAATCAAATGCATCCTTCCGTAAGCATTGCCGCAGCCAGCAACAAACTGACGAGGCGGACGCGAGCGTCAGCATGGTTGTCAACGTGTCCTGCACCTCAGCCTGTACAGATGATGAGGAAGACAGCGATCTTCTCTCCAGCTCCACTCTGACCCTCACCGAAGAGGAGCTCGGGATTAAAGATGATGACTCCAGTGTGACCTCAGAGGAAGAGTACATTGAAGGCTCCTTTGCTCTGGGTTTGGACTATATAAAGGGTGAGTTTCAGAACTGGATAAAACCCAGATCTCAGTGCAGAGAGAGAAATGAGGCAGATCTTGTGGACGAGTTACAGTGTGGCACCCTGTCTGGGGAAATCCCATCACCCGTTCAAACTGCCAACGATCGACAGTTTCTCAGCCGGTCAGCTCTGAAACTCTTAGAAACCAACACCAATGCTAAAAACAAGAGGCTTCATCAAAAGGAGGCAGATGGTAACCGCAAACACGCCACTGGGAGCTATATCAGTCGTTTGGTAGATGACATGGAGAATGGCAATGTTGAGAGCGCTCACATTAAAGGAAAAGATGAAGATCTGAATGAAGAGCTGCTAAGGGAGGAGGGAAGTCTGCTTACTAGGAAGGGGGAGTCACTAAAAGGCTGTTATATGATAGATGGTGTAAATGTCATCAAAAGCAACATGCTGACCGCCACCTCTCCATCCTCATGTGAACAGCTGAGCTTGAACTCCAAAGAGTCTTCACTGGAGGGCCAGCTGAAAGGTGAGCTTCCCTGTCACACTTCTCGATGTCCCTCTCCCTCCATCTCACCAGTGGAGGAGTGCTCAGGGTCGTCAGCGCACAATCGCAGACATCAGAAACAGCTTGCTGACTTTCTCCAGGACGTCCATGAAAACCATCAAGAAAGCTCTTCAGATGGCTGCAACCACCCTGCTTTCATACCTGAGGAATCCAAAAGCGAGAACGTCCACGACTTTGTGATGGAGATCATTGACATGACATCAGTGGCCCTGAAAACCAAAGAGACGCTGGCAGAGCAGCCTACGGAGGATTCCAACCCAACATCTGTGTCTCAGATCAGAGAGAAGGTTCTGGAACACTCCCACAGGCCGATCCACCTGCGCAAAGGAGACTTTTACTCCTACCTGTCACTCTCCTCACACGATAGTGATTGTGGAGAGGTCAACAGCTGCACAGAAGACAAGAGCGCTACCCCCATCTTATCCAGCACACCAGACATCCGTGATGAGGAGACGCTCTTCCAGGCCTGTACAGAGGAGGTGTATCTGGGTCCTCCTCTCTGCTACAGCATGTCCATTAGCAAACGGCCCACGAGACTCAGCACCAAACTAATAGAGCCCCTTAGTCTCCAGAGCTCAGCACCTCTATCGGCCTGCAATGAATACCAAAAAGCACTTGGTGTTTCTCAAGAAAGTGTAGCTGCTAGCCAGCCAGAGTGCCATAATGAGGCTTCTTATCTTAATCCTTTACCATGTGAAACCCAGAGAGATACTGTTGAATGTTTTGCAGATACTAAAATGCTTGAATCCAATATTTCCCCTGTAATGACTAAGATAAGAGTCTCTTGCTCCACTACAAATCCTTTAAAAGAGGAAAGCAGCCTTTATATTAATCCCAAAATTAACTGTCCGCTGATAAGGAGACGTGATAGTGATGAAAGAGCCTCCGTTTCACACTCGATGAGACACAAGAATGGCGGGAAAGGGCGCCGCTCTCTGCAGGAAGTCGACTCGACTCACAAACAGGTACGTTCTGACTTCACACCCCTCTCTGTCTGCTTGTAATGAGAGCCGTGTGCGTTTCTGCTGAATTCGTCTCATTGACTAAATATTTAAGAGGTTTTTCTTCATATTAATTTTCTTCTCACCCCTCCCCTCTGCTTTTCCCCTGAAGTTCTAATGAAAGAAGGATTTGCAGGCGTAGATTTAAAATTTTAAGGTCTACGGAACAGAATAATCATAATCAGTCAGATTATATTATGATTCATAAGCAAAAATGCAGCGAGGATCATTACTTAATTTCATGACTGAATTAGCATGTATTTGTGTTCTTTTTAAGTCGTTTTCTATTTCATATGCAAACTTCTCTCTGCTCGGCTCCAGCGCTGTCTGCAAATCCTGCATTTGACCTTATATTGAGCAAATTAACTTCCTGCTTTCCAGCTAATCATTGATACTGAAAACAGAGCAATAATGACTTCAGCCATCAGCCGAATTCCAGTGTTTTCACTCGTAATGACATATTGATTTAATTAAAACAGCTAGATATCTGTTTCATATGAAAACAGAACTGCAACTATTATAATCTCCATCATAACATCCACCCCTCTCTCTCTCTCTCTCTCTCTCTCTCGCTCTCTCTCTGTCTCCAATTCAGTTTGGCAAACAGCAGTATGTTTGCATTGCTGAAGCATCATTTGCAGTTTGATATGTACAATGTGAATTGTGCAAAATAAGTAATATTAAAGAAAACGATGCTGTGTGTGTAGTAAACAGTCATACTGAGGGTGATGTGTCACTGCCAGAACACTTTCTTCTGTCCCAGTTTAATATGGACTGAAGTGAGATATATGTTGATCTCTCAAAAGAATAAATACCATTTTATTTTTACAATTTCACGATGGTGATGCAAAATTAAACACTTCACATTAACAGAATCAAATAACTTGCAAAATACTTCATCTGCAAAATAAAGTAAAACAAATGTTCAGTATTAAATGATGGATTAAAACATTGATAAAATGTTCTCTTTGTTTCTCTTTCTGTTTCTCTTTCAGCTGGTAGGGTCAGAGAATAGCAGCGGTGCTGCGGGTGGCCGCAGGGCTCAGATCAGTGGGCTGCAGACAGATAGCTCATCTGCAGGAAGGGTTGCAGTCAGCAGCAGGCCTCAGGTCAGGGTAGGTGCTATAGGACTCACTTCAGCAAACACACCCTCCCAGCCACTTCTGTGCACCTTCAGAAAACAGCTGCGGGCTCTTTTCCACATCAAGCGTTACATTGCAAACAACCTCATTTTTCCACCGCGCTCTGTACCGCACGCTAGTGTGATGTATTAGTGCCGTGTTCCAAACTGTTTCGTGTTTTCTCATTGTTTGCGGGTTATGAAATTCAGCTTGATAAAAACCCAAAGGCTTGTTTCCTCATGACGCACATGTCGTGGTCTCGACAGGGTTATGCTTTCAATTATAGGACACTGTACTTTGTACAGCGATGACACACTTACCAGTAAATGGGTTTGAAAGGCAGTCATTACGTAACAGGGCCGTGTATCCAGTGGGCGGAGCCTTTGAATTGTCATCCCATTTTTCTGCCTTCCTGTTCTTTCTGGACAGAAGCAGCGTGCCGTCATCAGAGCTGCTGAAATAATGAATGTGTGCTGGTCTGCAATCAGTTCTCCTGATGAAACGCATGTGCAGCAGATGAGAAACATAAAGAGCCGCAGTGTTAGTGTCTCACAAAAGTCACGATTGCAGGCAGACATTGAAATCTGCCCGTCAGTCTTAAGCAATGACACACCAGCTACTACTAGAAAATATTACCACTGAACTTGTGAATACAGTACAGTGGAGTACAACAGCAAAAATATTTCTATGTTGCATTTTTGTATTTAGTGCAAAATGTTGACTGTGAAATTATTAGTATTAACGTAACAAATGAATCAGTATTTTGCACACACACTGGAGCTGGTGTGGACTCAAGTTTGTGCGTTTCACATTATCCTGCATGATCCTGTGCAATGTTACAAATTACTTTTGATCCCTGACCTATAAATAGTGCAACACTTTAAATACTGTGTGTCTGCTTTAGTTTACAGCATAACATTTCCTTGTTTTTAAACTGTCTGAAATGTTCTGTTCATTTTCAGATTTAACTTAACCTAAATTTAGACTGTATAACTAAGAAAATGACTGACTGTACAACAGGAATGAGGTGTAACAGCAGATATAAGTGATATAATGATAACAGTGATGTGATTGAAAGGAGAGGTGATGTGTAATAATGCTGGTGATATTACAGCAGATGCCTGAGGCTTCAGGAACACAGTAAACATCAGAGAAACAAACTCTCTCAGCTGCACACTCACTCTCATATCAGCCCTGAGGCTACTGTGGGTTCAGTCAAATTTACTGCAGCCTCACATGACACAGAGTGGCCCCCGACCCAACCAATCAAATGTGTTGCTTTATGATACATACATGTCTTTATAGATCTGCCTGAATCTCACCAACATCATCCTATTTCAACCCCAAATCAAAACAAGAAATTAAATTTTCACCTTGTGAATGCATTAGATTTACAGTTATGTTCGAAACTACAGAGTTGTTGATCAGAGTTTTTGATCTGTGCCAATCTACGCCATGTTTAAATGTCTGAATTTTGTCTCTGTGTGTTTGCAGACACCGCAGTCTGACTAACTATATGAATCTGTTGTTTTTTCTAGAGATTCAATGGAGGTCTGGCCATGTCTGTGTGCAAACCCTAACTGAGCTTAGGGTGCTGTCAGAGAGTCACACACCATCCCTGCATGGTGAATGTAGGGTCGGAAATCTACACCTAACTGGATATTAGTGCATGGGCCACTAGTCTGGTACTTTAGAGATCTAAGTCCTTCATCCTCACGCTGCCATCCTCTTCCTCCTGGCTGCTTTACTATTTACCCTTGATCTCCAGTGACCTATGCCTGAGTGACCTACCACTCAGAAGCTCCGCCCTGGACTGAGCTACCTCACCAGTCTTCCATCATACCTACCCTGTCTGACACTTAAACACACTTGTGTACACACAAAATCTCTTCTATCATATATCTCATATCCTGATGCTACTCCATCTTATCAGTGAGTTATTGATGTACAGGCAGGCACAACTATGTCTTGTTTGCCTCCTCAGGGTTAAAGCTGAGGTGTTATATGAGGGCCGTCCCACCAAGTTGCAGATTTGAGCGAGCAATCAGTGATGTGGTCCGAATGAGTCTAGATTTGGGCGTGAGGTTGCGTCCTCCATCGGGTAAGGTGGTGGACCGAGGGAACGCCACAGTTTCTATGCAACACTGCGGTTGTGTAAGGTGTGGCACGTGATCTTTGGCAGTCTGATGCGATATCGTTTTCTTTTTTTACTCCCTAAAAACAAAGAAATGCATAAACGCAACATTTTGTGCCTTGCAGTTATTAGTGTACATTTGATTAAAAACACTTTTTCTGTGGTGTGTCCAGTTATTGGCATTGGCTGATGTTGACGAATGAGCATCTGTAAATATGTTTACTGTACGCTCACACCCTGCTGTATGATGATGTCATAACGTGTTGATGTACGTGTTTGTATTACGTGATATGGATTCATAGTGTACTGTTAGACTGCATGGTAAACTGTACAAGAAAACTTGCGTAAATAAACCTTATATAAACCTGAATCTCTTATCTCCAATAATTTCACGTGTGCCATTCTTGTTCTTTTTAGACATTTTACTGTACGTTCAGTATATTTTGCATCGGGTATATTTGTGTACAATATGCAGTAGCATGTTTTAGTAAGATGGAGGCATTCAGAAGTAAGAACAATCTTTGCAGAGGAAAAAACATTTTTATGTTTAGATTGTAAGCTTGCTAAATCGTTCACAATATGACCTAATGTTTATTAGTAATGTTTATTCCACCTGCCTTATAGGATGAAACGCTGCTATTCTGGTTTTCTTGGGGACCTGTGCATTAAAGCCCGCAGCTGGTACATATGTAGAAGTTTTAAATAGCAAACTCTTCACCATAGCAACGTACTGTAGATGACACGGTGTCCTTAAAACAGACGTCAGCCGGTTATTTTAGTGTCTAATGTGCTGTTTACAGGAAGCCCTGATGACTCTGAAGATTGCGTGATAGGCCCTCAGAGATTCAGATATACAGCAGCATCCGAACCTCTGCGGCTCATCGACAGCCAATCAAACGCGCTCTGATTGCGGCGTTGCGGTGATGAGAAGCTCTCTGCTGTAATCGCCCATCGGCTCCCGCTGGAGATCGCCGTGTTTGTTGATGACGAGTGCGCGTTTGCACCGGAACAAAATCAGTCGCTGGCAATGAAGGAGGATTCGTCTGCTTTCTCCTGAAATTGAGGACAGTGTTTTTGGGTGTGAGTAATTTCACTGGCCGTCTCTCATCGTTTATAATGTCATGATTGCCATATTTATGGCTTATGAGCAAACACAACTCACATTCTGAAAACTACAGAGCAGCAATCTTTTGTGTTTGTCTGATTTTGTTTTAAAAGCTCCATAAAATGGTTTTATGTGCTGATGTATTTACTGTTGTAGTGCTGAAGTTTTAGCAGAGCCCAGCAACAAAACAAGTTTTCTGATTTGTGTCAGAAATATAAAAGTACAGATACATTTATTTAATTATCACGTTTAAAATCTGCAAATCATTTATAAGGTTGTAAATGTTAACTTTGTTTAATTGCAACAAAAAGGAATGAAACTCAAACCACACATACATTATAAAAAACAGAGACTATAAAAATGTCTGACCTCTTCAATCTCACAATAAAAACTATAGACTTGTATTAAATCTGAGAGGAAAAGTCATGTTAATATTTAAAATAAGTTTTGCCACTGAAAGACAGCATTGATAAATTAGGATGGAAATGAATTCTTACACTGTCTTCAACACATCACATGGTGAACAAATTATTCCTCTTTTGGCAATTAACGGGACATTTTTGTATGAAATGAAAATGGCTTTAAAGGTAGTAAAGGTCATGTGTATCGAACCATACTGCCAGTGCAATTACAGCCGGTCAGAATGTTGATTTGGAGGCTCCGCTGCAGCATAGATGGAGAAATTAATAAGTTAGAAACTCTTTGTTGAAAAGATCGCTGTTGATTATATGACATTATGTGACAAAGAAGACAAGTTGTGGGTGATTTTTTCCACATGAGTTTAAGTGAGATTAAAGAACATGAGTGTGACCTTCAAAATGTCAAAAATGCCGTTTAGTTCGGTGGACACAAACAGAAATGCTGATGCTTTAACAGTCTGGAGTTTGATCTAAATGATATGAAGCCATTTCTGCATTCACAAAGACGCAGATCCTGCCAGTTCTGATGTTTGAGAAACTCGGGCGTTCAGTTTTAAACAAATCATGTTCCTTTTTATCATTCTTTACCTTTTGATTATTTTTTAAGCCATATGTCAACGTAAACATGTCTGAATCGCATGCACACTGACACGGCAGGCACTGAGTCACAGTCTAAATGCTTAGAGGAGCTTTGGTGTGAAGACACGATATTAAACGTGGCGTGTCACAGTAACGCAGAGTTATATATCAAGAGACGCTTGACAGAATGTCTATACATCACCAGCTCTTAGGTTTCACAGTAATCATGGGCTTCTGAGAGACAGCCAGAGAAAGCATCACCCAACACAAAGCTGGAGAAGACAGGACAGATCTGTCCTGCCAAAATAAAAGCATTTACAATTTATTATTTCATGAACTGAGCAGGTCTTTGTTTCTTTAGGTTAAATATGCAACTTGATTGTTAACTAAACACCGGCATTTTACCATATAATTACATTTGTACTGCTTATCAGTTCTGCTTTGTGTTTGTCCCTGAACAGAGATTAATTTCTCATGTATAGCTGAAAGTTTCTGCATACATTTAGAATGATTCATCTTTAACTAGGCGATTCATTTTATTAATGTACGAGACTATATGATCGCATTAGAACAAAAGTGTTACATTAGGCTGATTACTAACAAATTTGGCTCTTTTGCATTTACTGTATTAAAAGTATTAATTCCAGCAGCCTTTTCATAAATCGCGGTCTGCCGATAATCTCAAATATCAGACAGCAAAATTATCGGCTGGATTTGGCCCAAAGTGACGTGTGTGATGAGAGATCAGGTATTCTGCAGTAACTGCCGGTAACAGCTTCAGAGAGGCTGTGAGGATCCTGTGACTGACGCAGGTGCTGCCCCCATTAAAACACTCTAGAATGCGCGAGTTGCTTCGTGTTATTTGTAGGGTGAGTAATTGGATTCTAGACGTGTCATCATAGCATATTAGAAAACAATCCGATGCGAAATCACACGGCGGGTTAAAAGGCCACACTGAGCCCACCGTGAAAAATAAACAAAATCCATGATGTCATTTCCCTTCCGCCCTCCCAATCAATCATTTCCACGCTGATTTTTTTCCCTCCAAAGCGTTCGCTGTAATTTCGAGCAGAAGTTAATTCCTCATTCTCTCTCGAGCTGTGATTCTCCTTCATAAATACAGAGTAATCTTTCAAAATGTATTACAGGTTTGGAGAGGTGCGCGCGACACTTCTGCGCTAGCCTTTAGCCTTTGCTTTTTTTAATATAATCTGCTTCATCAGTCAGCGATGGGGAGGAAGAGTCAAACAGAATTTATCTCTGTGGTATAAAAGTATTACATTTCTGTAGAATTTGCATCCACCCACACACGTTTGCACAATATACACACACACCGTACACAACATCAGCACAGAGCAGCCCCTGATGAATTAGGCAGCTAAGAAATATTACATTATTTCAAATTAACATATGAAATTAAATTATAATGTTAAGAGGGGGGAGTACTTTAAGAACAACTAAGTATGACTCTAAATGTGATAAACCTCTTGTTATGTTCTCATGCTTGTTCACTTTAAATGTAAACTGCAAACAATATAAAATGTGACATTTTTCCATCTGATATAAAAGATAAATTTAGTTTTATGAGTTTGTAAATTTTGTTGTTGTAGATGGGATTTCAGAAGTATAGCCACAAGAACTAACCGTTAGTTGTGCTGGCATGAGATTAGAATGATAAATTCAAGACTAGATCATGACCAAGTGAAGCTGGTTAACCTAGTAACTTTTACATAATTGAAAAAAATGTTGAATGAAATAACTACAGATTTGTCTGCCTATAATTTAAAAAAGATCTATAGCTCAAACAACCCACTTTCTCTCTCTGTCTATCACTGTGTGAATAGAAGTTTTAACAAAAAATAGGCTATACAAGATATTTTATACATCTCACAATTTTTAATAAATGCTGAAGTTATTTAAAGATTGTGTTGTATGAAGTTATGCACATAGCACAATCAAAGGTACTTTAATTAAGCAGCAGCGTCAGTAATCACCTCCGTTAGAAAGAAACATTCATACTGCATTATCTTTCATTTCCAGTGAGGTAAAAGTCATTCACAGCTGCAGCTCCAATTATCCTCTTCTGATAGGAGCTCTGCTGATGACCTCATGATGGACAGAATGATCACATAATGGGACACACTCGTTTAACAGCGTTGAGTGTTTAACACTGACAGGTTCTGATAAGCCAAACCACCAGCAACCGGTCGAAACACCTCCAAAACTCCTGAGCAAATTACCCTTGACTTCATTTAACACGGACCTTGTGCTGATAGTTATCACAGGTCTACGAGAAGATGATATTCAGAACGCAGGAGAAAGAGAGTTTGAGTCTCGACTCTGTTTGTTCAGCCAGCGGGAGAGAGATTTCTCTTCTGAGGCTGAACGGCGAGCATGAGATGGAGAGAGTTTGGACAAACAGCAGGACTGACGGCTCCAATCACACTTTATCCTGCTTCACATTAAGCTGACTTGTCAACATGTGGTTTGGAGAAGAATGGCCCCAGGTTCCTGCGTCTGAGAGGGAAGCCCACCGCTGCTTTCCAGAATAATCCACTGACCCTCGGTGAGCAGATCATGAGCTGCTGAAAGCGGGTGTCAGCTCAGACATGACTGTTGTCTGGAGGAAATGGATTTCGTGGAGAAAGTTTGTTGTCACATGTCTTATGAGATAAAGACTGTGGCAATAAAGCGATTGCAAAATCATATAGTGCATTTTGTTGTGATATCACTTTCAGCTGAAAGCAGCCGTGTGTTAGTTTTCAATGTTAAAACACTCAGATTCCAGTTTAATGTACAACTAAAGTAAACGTAACATAAAGTGATGTGTCTGAAAAGTGTTATCCCATGGTTTTGTATTTAAAGCTGAAATTCATAACTTTTATTTAAAAATAAAAATCATTTATTGGGCAAATACATGAAGGATCAGTGTTTCCTTACCCCAATTCACAACTGTAAGCTTATAATAATAGTGTATAATTTGAGCTGTCAGCTTTGATTTCCTGGGTAATGTCAGTTTGACTTCATTTGTCTTTAGCATACGTAATGAAACCTGCAGTTTTAGGTTTCAAACGGGGATCGAGAAGCAGAACTTACAAATTGCAGCTTAAAACATTGTCGTTTATTTGAACATCCTGACCAGCCGGCAACCACAGCAACATTGGCTCAGCCAATAGTGTGAGTTGGGGGCAGGACTACATGTTGCTCCGGCCAATGCAGATGCATGAGATGTTAGGGAAATGAGTTAATATTGTTGCTATTATGTAAGTGGTTCTGAATGCACACGCTTCACCTTTAACCTGCAAATCATTTGTTACGATCGCCAAATCTATTAAAAGCTAAAGTAATGTCTCAATTATTTCTCCTACAGAGCGATGACATCAGAGAGACTGCAGATTGAGATTTCTGCTGAGGTCTTCTCAGATGCGCTAAAGAGATCACAGTATCTTAAAACAGGATCTGTGTTTTTCTGAAAGGCTGATAAATGTCTGCACCAGACGCCTGGAAGCATTCGAAAACAGACATTTTAATACAAACATTTCTGATCAAATTCTTCCAAGAGCAAAACAGTCTAAACTCTGCTATCCATTTTCATTTTATACTTGTATACTCTTATTGTTTGTTTTCTGCAAAAGAATTATAGGAGAAACATCTGAGATAATCTGAGAAGATCTCTATACGTCTCCTGAGCTATGAAAGAGCAAATTCTGATTGTGAGTTTAAAACTTCAGGTGTATTTGCAGCTAGTGTAGCTTGTGTATAATCCAGATGAACGGCCCTCTGTGCTCCTGGCAGAGAAGAATAATATCGATTGCCAAAGCTTTTCTCGAGAGAGCGCGCACCACCCGCGCAGCTCTGTGATGTGGGATGCTAGAACTGCCCCGGATCTGTCTGATGTAGTTTAGCAAAGCACTGTAGACAAATAAATGCGATACAGACCAGTGCAAATACACAGGGAGGTAAACAGGAGAGAGCGTTAATTTAATTGTATTAGGAGCTGCAGTGTCGGTTTAAACCTTCCAGTGCAATCTATTTGATTCCATCACCGAGAAACGGCCGTGAAGAGCCGAGCTCTCTGCTGTCTTGTTTGTTAAGGCTGTTTTATTAGAGAGCTTTTCCATTTACTGTCCCAGCTGATACACTGAGTGCATCTTTATTGGTATTTAATCATGTCTGCTGATAATCTGAGGGAGCCTTTTTTCATTTCAAAGGAGAAAATAAAAGTTCTCTCTTTAAGACTGTACACAACAGAACGTGTGTATGTGCTTTGTTTTTCAACTGACGACTGAGATCTCTTGCATATCTCAAACATTTCATTTCTAGTTGTTTTTTAGGCAGTAACATTTTCCTCTAGTTTTTGTAATGTGACACTTGTCATTCTGTACGAGTGCAGAAATGCATCAAACGTACCAGAGCAGCTAAATATGTCCACTGACAATTACAAATCTGCTGGTTTCTAAGATATCTGATGTTTTAGCTTCAAGGACTTCCTGCTGATTGTATGTCCACAGTGAGATCATTAAAAGGCTGCATATCTTTGATAAAAAGCCAAACGCTCTGCTCATAAAGTGTGAACGGATCGCCGTCTGCGCTTTATCAAAGGACAAGTGAGCTACAGTAGAAGATTCATGAGTGTTGATGTGGATGCAGCTCAATATTTGCATTTTGGAATATTTTATTGGTTAACACTCAATCACTTTCACACCAATGACAGTTCAAGAACAGAAGAGTCGATGAAGTGCGCCTCCATCGCACAATTAAAGCAGCAGAAAACATTCGGCATTTCTCTGGAGCCTTTCGTTTCATTTCTTCATCTGTACCTGCAGCTGGTCTTGTGTAAAGTACTTCATTTTCTTCAGACAGACGTAAAATTGAGCAGGAGACACTCAAAACTCTGTCAACATCCTTCTGTTTGCATAGAGCGAGCTGTGATTTCATTTCTCTTCATTCATTTGTAAATATACCTCGTCCTGCATTTCTCTGAGTTCCACGAGGTCCAGCGGCATCTAAATGATATTATTACTCGTTCTGTATGAAAACATCAATATCATAAACAGAGCATATATAGGAGTTAAATAACTAACTTTACCGATCATTTATGTCTGCACATCATCTGTTAGACTGGACAGAATTGATCATACTTGTACACATAACTATATATAGAAATTACAGGAGAACTATATGCATGATTGCATTAAAATAGATTAGAGGTCTAAAAAACCATCACAAACGACATGCAAACAAATGCAGATTAAAAGTGTTTTGGCACTTTCTGGGTATCGGACTGAAGTGGAACATGTTCATACTGCAGTTAATGTGATTAACTAACAGTAACCTGTGGTTAATCTGCTAACACACCTGTGTGAACTTGAGGGGAACTGACTTCACCCATCCGTTACAATCCCACCGACAGCAGCTGGTTAGAGGAAGTGTTCTGAGAATCTGTTCGTTTGATTGGTTTTGCAGAAGCTGTGATATTGTGTTTTCTGCTGCCGTGACTATAAACAGTTTTAAGTGTGGCTTAAGTATCCAGATCATTTTTGGGGTCACGGTATCATTACTAGAAAACATAAAGCTTTTTTATATCACGCCACTAAAGGTTCTTGAATGTGAACTTGAGCTGCTGAAATCTTGTTTTAGTTCTGTTTTCTCAGAATAAAAAACAACTCCTTATAAAGCTGTAATCTAACAGTAAGTGCCACTCTCAGGTGAGAAGCTGATGTGTGTCCATCGTTCGGTTTCTAAAGGGTTAAGAGCTGCGGTATCCGCTGCGCGCCCCCGTGCGAGCGTCCCATTGGCTGCTCGGCGGCGACGCGCGCCGTTAATCAGCTGCACGAGCGGCGGAGTTCATCTTCTCGCACGCGCTATACGGATGGCATTGCCACACACAGCAGGGCAACATAACACAGCAGGAGAACGCACACAGCAGCCGTCCCATCAGCTGAACACCTCAGACATTCATGCTGGCAGCATCACTCACAGCTTTGACCTCCGCAGCATCAGCACCAATAGAAGAAGCAGCTTATAGTTGCTGATTTTCTCAGTAGCACATCATCATCACAACAGTAGGAGGCGAGCAGATCACGTCACGCTCTGGACTTTCTTTGCGTCGAGACGCACACTTAGATCAGTTTCCTACACCACACTCGGAATCGACTGCTGTTTCTGATCTAAATCAATAGTTTGTTTGCTCACACATTTATACACACATGCCTTTACATTAGGACGCAAAGTATTTCTATCATAGCTGCGTGAAGTCCATACGTATACAAAGGAACTTAATAACTAGTTAATCACTTTTTAAATTTAAGCTGTCATCAGATCCTCGAAAACGGACCCGATTAATTCTAACCTAGAATATTCTTCGGCAAATCCTGATTTTGGATCGCCTGCGGTAATAAATACAGTCAGAACATTTATAAATTGGGGGATATGGTTAAATAATAAGAGTTTAAAGGGAGTTCGTCTATATAACGCAGGTTCCGAGCCATCAGGAAAATTATTAGTCCCACAGAAAGTTTTACGCGTAAAAGCGCACGGGACGCACACAGAGGCTGCGGTCTGCGCGCATTTTCATCAGTGTCATCGTCACAAACCGTCTAAAAGCATCAGTTCTCTCCTTAGTAACCAGAAAACAAGACGCAGAATGGCTGATGAGCTTGTTTCTCTCACTAATGGGATTGCGCTGCTGTGATTTGTCGGACCGGAGGGAAGGTTGCTCTCGCAGACATTCACACACACTCTGTTGGTGCAGCATCGCGGTGCGCGCTCGGGGATGATCAGGATCTTCCCGGATTTCAGTGTTCAGGTGACGGCAGCGGCGGCAGCTGCAGGCGGGGGAGCCGCTGGAGGGATGCCGGCTGCGTCCAGAGTCCCGGGAGCCACCAACGGGAATCCGCAAAACGTCCAAGGGTTGACCGCTTACCAACAAAGGTACGTGGACTAAAGGCGAAAGCTGTTGTAGTTGTTTATTCACGTTTCACGACATTCATAACATTCACTGCATATTTGTTGCGTCCGTTCACGTGCGTTTCTAAGGAAAAGTTTATAAAGAAATATTGGACTTCTCTTGAGGTTGCTGGTGGAAAACTTACAGATCTGAAAGATTCTTTTCACGAACATGCGGTGACCAACATGAAAACAGTTGCGTACTGAACACATAAAAGTTTCGCTTGTCTGTCAAATTCCAGAACACACCAAACACGCGTATAGGTGAAAAAAATTAAACATGATACAGTATCAATATAAACACTGCGTTTAATATGTGATCACATTTAATAGTTGATCACATATTTCTTAAACAAAATTAAATAATCAAGGCAATGATAATAATACCAACATGTCGTTTTGAACGCATTGTATTTTAATATGTAAATAAACTACCATTCCTAGGTCCGGAACAATCTGGAATGATTTATATCTGGAATGATTTATATCAGAGTTTTTGTTAGAAGTATTTAAGAGTCCTGTTGCTTTAAAATGATGATAAAAGATCTTTAACCACCGCAGAAACATCATCAATAACACGCCTGCTGTTTCAAAATGAAACAAAATAAACAGCGAAATGATCATTTAAATTATTTTGTGACTTGGTAAATATTCAAATATAACCTATTTGGAATATATGCATATTTTTTAACATCCTGTATGTTTAATGCGTTAATGAACGTCTAGTTTTGTTTCGTCTGATTATTATTATACGAGCAGAAGAAATTGTGTTACACACAATGTTACATACGTTGACACATGAAATTAAAAAGTCTATTTACAACTCAAAAGAATGGACAGGACATTAAACGGCGCGTTTGTCAGATCATGACCTTGACAGGTCACGGGTTCTGATGTATAGTCAGAAACGGGCCTTTATTCATGTCCAGACAGATTTAAATTGAGTGTCACTTTACCAAATAAATACAGAATCTAAATACAAACACTAATATATTTACTGTAATGTATATTAATATAAGGAACACTATAATCTCTTATGCTCCTGGTGCTAAAATATGTCCCCGTTTACGCAACATTTCTCATTATTTATTAAAACTGCTCAAGAAAGTATGACTGGATGTAGACTGTATCTTTCCGTCTTGATGCTTTGACAAAATAAAGCCATTTATTTTGACATCAATCAAATTAAGATATTCCCATAACAGACTATAAATCTCACACACACTTCTGGTCACTCTCGAGGTGTGTTGAAAATACTGTTGCATCTGGATATGTAGACATCTGCGTTTATTTTGACACCTGTCAATCACATGACCCAAAATGTCAACAGAAAAGCAGTTCACGTTACGTCAAACTGTTGATGCCACATCGACAAACAAAGGATGCCGATAAATGACACAGTTCATTATTTGTGTTTAATGCACTTTTAATCGATGCATGTGCAAATCTTCCCATGTATGTCTTAGAAACAACCTGTAATTCCCAATAAACTCAATAAACTATTTCCAACTACAACTGAGTGGCGTTGTTGCGCCGGCAGGAGAGAGAGGGAGAGAGAGGCAGAAAAAAGCTGGAAAATGCGGACAAACATTACGAGAAAACCGGGGCTTTAGCGCGCGCTGTGTTCGAAGGGCACATCTCGACGTAAATGCCCCCCGATGCATTGATTTCTGCCCCGATTCACCCCGAGAAAATCCCTGCGTGCGTGTGGACAGCCGCCGGATTGAGCAAACCTCCCCGGGTTTCCACTCACTTTTCTTGGCATGCCTTTGGATCTCAGCGTCGCCTCGTCTTCTCTCGCGCCTGTACGCAACTGAACGCGCGGAGACACGGGCACAAGCGACCCGGTGAAACCGATGGCGTTGTGTAGATCCATCCGGTTCCGCCGTCAGCTGCGCGTCGTCTGATATCAGAAGGAAAAAGTAAGAAATCAAATAATTGCAGGAAGATGGCGCCCACCAAACCTAGCATCCAGCCAGACCCTTCAAGAAGAGAACGGTAAACGCTCCGTTTGTTCTGTATGTGTGGAAGCGACGCGCGTTAAGCTGATGTGCATTTTTTGGATTGTGATGTGCAAACTTTGCCCTTTGCGCAGAAGTAGGTTCGAGGGTTGGGTAACAGGTATAGACACCGAGAGAAGACGTGTGTGTGTGTGTGTGTGTTTGTGTTGTGTGTGTATTTGCAGAGGACATGACCGCAGACTGAACGCTTTGTGCGGCTCTGTTGACTGCTTTCGCGGGAAATCGGGGAATTTTAAACACGATGTTGATGTTACATTGTATCTGTTTGAAGAAGCTGATGGCGAGATCTCGCGGCTTTAGGCCAGCAGGAGTAAAACACGCTGTTTACTGACACGCAGCAAACAGGCTGGAGGAAGTTTAAATGGAGATCACGACCTCTGCGTAATTTTGGGATGTGTTGCACTACATTCACCTGCAGTCTGTAAATGCCTGTCGTGATTAGTGGATCTATAGAGCGATGTAGAGATTTAGATTGTCATGAGTGTTTACAGCTGCACGCTGTTTGATTCTTATTGCACGTGCACTCGTCTTTTACACTCAGTTGACACTAACTCATCTGCTCTTATTAAATGACTTTTATGATTAGTTGCTTTCTTGAAATTGCAGTAACATTAAATCTGACATACACACGCATTGGTTATTGAAATGATTTTGGTGTGTATGCATCGGGCATAACGTGGCTGGTACATCTCGTAGATATCTTTCAGAATATCTTTGTTTCTTACTGTATGTGAAGGTATATGTAAACCATCAAAAATACTCGCCGCTCAGATGTTCTTCTGAAAAGCTTTCAGGAGGTTAAATTAGGCAGCACTGATTTTCACTGTGTTGTGTAAAGCACGCAGCGTGTTGAACTGATGTTCAATTGTATGCAATAATTCACCTGCAGTGTGTGTACAAAACAGCAGCCGTAGAGCCCGTGACATTTTACAATGTAAACATGGTCTGCTTCATATACTGTAAGTGTGCAGCTCCGGGTGACCGTGTGCCTGACTGGACTGAGAATGGCTGTCATTAGCAGGCTTGACAAAATCTCTCATTGAGCAGCATTATTTTATAAGTCTCGCAGATTACAGTAATGCGGCCGACTCTAAACAGGCCACAGTGTTTGAATTATATTCAGCCCCCTGCCAGTCACAACAGGGGATGTTTATGCTAAGTCAGTCTGCAGTAATCTTTCTGGCGGGAGCGTATTTGTGTGCCATTCCGAGCATATCGCACAGATAGGAATCTTGAAGATGGAATTAATTTTGAGGGGGGAAACTTCATAGCCAGTGCATGAGTGCCTGCCTTTATCACCTGTTTCCCACCAGCACTCAGAAGGGCTAAATTGCACTCTGTGATTCACTATTTGGCTCCACTTGAGAGTCAAACGGAATAACACTGAAGCTGAAATTCTGGGGAAAAGGTTGGAAGTTTATTTTTTAATGCAGTGCTGTTTAGCTGTGTCTGCGTCTGCTGTAGTAAGTGTTGGGATTTGAGGATTGTGCACTTGGGCTAAGCAACTGCAAAGGAGTTGGGCGAGAATTCAAGAGGGAGAGAGAGAGAGATTGGTTGGCATGAATTTACACACAACACTAAACACAAAGTTTGCTTTGTGTTGGGGAAGGCAGCGTGTTCCCCCCTCACTGAGAGCGAACAAAAGTGCTAAATTGTTCTGTTTCCTCTCCTGCTGCAGCAGTGCTGTGGCTCTGTGCATTGATGCTGCAGAATGTGAAATAGTTGATTAATGCGATGTTGGATACATGATAAACTGTTGTCTATCTAATCACGTTGTTCTTGTTTTCTTTGCATGTGTCATAAATTCATCACTGCTATATCAACAGGTTCATGTATATACAGCAGCTGATGAATACCGTATGCTTGGAGTTTTTCTTTGATCAAAATTTTAGGTTCAAATTAAAATAAACGTATTAAGGAATATGCAAGTTCTGTTTTTTGTGCCATTTTTTTATCAGCTTTCCGCTTGATTTGGGTTGTGAGAAATTATTTTCTAAATCAAGTATTTGATGAGTTTAAATTAACGTTGAGGCCGTACTTTTGGTGTGTGTTATCTTTTTAAAAGAATTAAAAAAAGATTGATGACATGCAGCATGTCAAACTAGAGGACGTGTCGGCTTTCCGACCTATTTATATCTCTTTTTGCTCATTGCAGAATTGGTCTGGCTGTTATGGAAATCGCATTCCAGCGTGCAGCTATTCATTACGATAATCCTTTAATGTGCGATTATTATGAATAATTGTTTAACATTGTGTGTAAGATTGTCTTACGCTAAACCGAGATGCACAGGAGTGTCAGTGCACAGTGTGTGTGATTTTTAGTTCAAAATCACCCGTAGAAAATATGCGATGTGGCATGCGGCTGTTGCACTTGTGTTTACTGTGGAAACAAAGCGTTGATATTTTCAGATCGCTGGAGAGGCAGACGGCCCGAGCTGTGCTATACCATCACACAAAGGATGCAGAAATTCCACCCGTCGATTCACCAGCATTGAACGCGCCGTGCAGTGGAAGCAAATAAGCAATTCTGATGTGTATTTATCACAATTAAGAGGGATTTCCAGCCGCCATCTGTGGCTGCGGCTCGGCGTGTTGTGCGCAGTGATTACTGCGGCTCTCGCATGCATCCGCCACTCATCTCTGTTGTTGTGAAGGTCAGAGCAGAGAGAGACATGAAGATGCATCCCGCAAAGGTAATCGTGCAGCCTCCATGCTTGCTGCATTACTGCGCGCCTCGCGGTGCCAAAGCCTCATCACGGCCTCTCCGATTAAGCAGAAGCTTTTTATTTTTCTCTTAGTTCACTTTTCACTTGACTGTTTCCTGTCTGGAGGTATGAATGAATCTTTTGTAGATCATGTTGATATAAATGATGAGGTGCTGTAGAGAATCTATAAGAACAAGATTTTAGATTGGACATCAAACAGCGACCCAAGACGTAACAGAAATGTTCTTAAAATCAAAGGGAATATTTATTTCAGCAGCTAGAAATGCAGCACACAGAACACATAGTGGTCGCATGGACTGTGTTTATTCTCGCAGCTAGTGAATTATTAAAACCTGTTTTCTTTAACTGTGTGCAGTTTTGTTCATGGATTTGGAGGACGAGGGCATGTCATGCAACCTGAGGATTTCAGGCAGTACAGACTTTTAATGTTAGCGTTGCGCGTGCTTTAGGCGCTTAAGTGTCGCTTCTGAACGTCACAGGTTTTGTTTTGGTTTGCGGCTTCGGTGAGATGCAGTTTAATGTCCGCAGTGGTTTGAAGACCTTCATTTAGTGTTTGGCTCTGAAGACAGATGTTCTGCCTGCTTGACTCCCATCTGTTTCTTTGGTTTGGCTCTCCTACGATCATCTAATGCTAGCAGCAAGCTTTGCCCTTTACTCCCCCTCACCCTTCCCGAGTGTAGCAGCACTTCTGAACAAACTGGCCAGCACATCCAGTGTGATGTTAAACTGCAGTGAAAACAGATTACTGATGAAGGATGTGCAGATGAGTCAGTATGTGTATGTGGATTTGTGTTCTGCACATTTGCACGTCAGGGAGTTTTGAAATTAATTTATTTGAAAATATTGCGACTCACCTGTTCCGTACACACAAAACTTGAGTTATCTCTAGATATCTGATTTCTCTTATTGCTTTTTTTAGCGGAATCAATTTTATTTTAATACATTTACATGAATGGTACATTTGTAGGAAACAATTGGTAGTACGTTATATAAATTGTGCAGTTAGATCTCAGATGTGTATTAAATGGGTACATTTTAATAACATTCTCTGCCTCTGAAATAAAGACCACATGGGTTGAGAAAAATAATGTTAACCAATAATATTATTAATATGATCAATAATACCAATAAACACTCACATTTTCACTGTCTAATTAAATCGCATTAGATGACATCATATCACACCATGCATTATTTTCTTTAAATATACGCTCTTGCACTTACAGGTGTCACATTATGAAAGGTAATTGTGTTTCGAATGCTGTTTCATATTTTCAAGTCTAGTAAGAATCAATCAGTTTATTTTTCCCTTATTAAGCAACATTTGATTGTCTGGACCTGTGTGGCTCTTGTAGGTGATTTCAAGTTTTGAGTTTGAAATTACAATCGATTATTCTGGTTTTGCAGAACTTGAAGATGCAGCCTGATTAACTCCGCCCACTTGCTGCAGATCGCTGATAAATAAATAATCGCATACGCTTGATAACCCACCTGTCACTGTATTAACCGAATGTCACAGTGGTGGTTTGGCTGTGACGGTAAGCCCCCATCAGCACGTCTCACAGACGAGCTGCAGCACACGGAGGTTTCTCTCTATAGCATTCCTCACGCATGTCGTCACCTACAGAAACCCTCATCGCGGGATTTACTGACTGCTTTTGTGCCTGTGTTTTCCCAGGCTTATCACAGGCTACACTCATCTAAAGCAGCACCGCGGGACGCTGCGTCAGGCCCTTCACAGCTCCTGACACTTCCTGTGCTTACACGTACCAAAGCCAAACTTCTGAATTGATAATATATCTGCTGGTGACAGAACGCTACGTGCGGCTGGTAATTGAGTAGCAGTATTTCTTCTGTGTGAAAGGGCTAAAATTAGCCCAGAATGCTGGCAGATGAAGCCTACTGTAGTTCCACTGACAGACTGTGAGAAAAGGTCAAATTGCTTATTGATACAGAACAATGGCCACCAGTTACAGTAAACACATGCGGGCCTTATAGCTGTAGAGAAAGAAGCCTTTGAAGGCATTTTGAAATTTTAAAAGCAATTTTTAGGGACGCTTGAATATTTGTTTTTATTTGCATCCGTTCACTTGCCTCTGTCTGTCTAATAGCAGATATTGTTAGGTTACAATTAACAATTTAAAACCTCCAGTATTTTCCATTATTTTTATGAAAGCAGCTGTACACCACAAACAAGCATTTTCATTTCCTCGTAATGATTTACGGAATAATCTCACGTGTGAAAGATAAGATGGTTTTGGCACAAGTGATAGAAACTCAATTTTGTCCATGAACAAGCGAGCCGTGTTTACATCATCAGTCTGTATTGTGACACCTGGAGAGTGCTTGTGTGTTCTTCAGATAGTGCTCAAAGACCAGAAACATATAGAATACTTTTGAACAGAAACAGAAAACAACTTTTCAGAAAGTGTACTTGAAATAGTCGAGGTTTTGTGAGGTCACATCAGTTTTTTTCCTCCCATGTTATTTCATGGCTGCACGGCTCCCTTCTTTTTAATTCTTTTCATCTCATTGTAGCTGCGTGTGTTTGAAAGTCTAGGTCAATAAGGATGGGCACAGTGCGAATTTCATGATCTGTGTAGTGGAACAAATTGAAAGCTAAGCCTGTATCAATCACACTGAAGGCCGGGTTAATTGTTCCTCTTCACGAGAACTGTGGACAGATCTGGGCGTAATGAAACACTTACGCATGTGATGTGGCCCACTCCTGAAGACCAGATGATAGAAAACAAAGGGAATGTTTACTAGCATGGTGATGTAAAAGTCATCAAATGAGAAGAAACATAGTAACATGTTCTTTGATGTCTGTGAAACAATCTGATGTACACCACCTGTATTCTGTGCCCGTGAATCTTTCTTTTAAAGATGTTGCTACAGTTTTGCTGCATGGAATTGTGGGTAATCATTAGTTCTTACTGACATGTTTCATTCTGATCAAAGCTTTACATGTTGCATAGTAACGCAGAAGGATGTTGGTGTCAAAGCACGGATTGCTTATTTGGAATTATTCATGTTCACATTTAGTGTAGAAACTCCTGCGCAGTAGAAAAGAATGCATGCATGCTTAGGTACGGTTGCACATGCATGCGACTCATGCAGACACACGTGCATGTATATAATATATATGGTTTCAGTCTTTAGTTAATTGAACTCTGAAGTCCATGACAGCTATCACAACACAGTGAGTAATTCTGAAAATTAATGAGAATGATAATTCTTAAAAGACTGTTCCACACTTTGCCCAAACTCATTAACTAAATCTCTCATTTAAATACATTCTAAAGACTTTCGGGAAAAAGGGGAAAAAACACTATTGCTTTGTAAGCAATAACCCGATTTGAAAATGCTGAGGTGCACAATTTTCTGGACGACTGAAGGTCTATCACTCTATATTCCAGTCTGGAATCCTAAAACGCTTTTATCTGCTATATTACTGAAAGATAAACTCTGAGAAACAATCCCATTCTCTGGTCTGTTTATTCGTATAAATGTAGTTTGGAGTTGTTATTGTAAATCTTTGGTGACCCTTACTTCTCCATGACATGAACACAGCAGATGTTTGAAAGACAAAATCAAGTTTTATTTTGTGATTATTTACCCAGTTTACAGCTTCCCTGTATGTGCATCGTATTGCTTTCCTGTGGCTCAGTGGATAGAGCGTGGCGTTAACAACGCCAAGGTCATGGGTTCGATCCCAGGGATTGCACATACTCAGAATCAATGTACAGTATAATGCAATGTCACTTTGGAAAAAAAAAAGATTTGGTCTGCCAAATGCGTAAATGTAAATGCATCAGTAAATTGTAAATATCCATCAGCTATTGAATATGTTACTGGTGCGTTTACTGTACATACTGTGATGTGATTCAAACAGAAATACACCATTTTTGTAGCAGAAAGACACAGTGACCCTCTTAATGTGACTAAAATGACTAAAATTAAGTTCTACGTAACCTGGAGAATATCTGTGTTTGGCAGAGGAAGGCATAGTCAGTGATTGACGGGGAGGCGTGGCCTGTTCTGTCATCCAGCTCGTGTAGATGATGTTTCGAAGTGTTGCCGTTATCAGTAGAACTCACTTCATAGTTTTATCAGAGCTCCTGATAGCTGAAATAAATCTTTGTCTTTGTCATCACCATCTTTACCTTTGAGAGGAGCAATAAGAAGCCCTTCACCTCAGAGAAAGGTGGAGGTTCAGAATCCAGACAGCCGTGAGGGTGGAGGTTCATGGTCAGGTCTGAGGAGCGCTTCGGATAAACTTGGGGAATTGGAGATCTTCTCAGGTCACGATCTTGATCTCACCACGATGAACTGATAAGAAAGGGCCTCATTTCTGTGGTGCCACAGGGGTCTGCTCCCTGGAGTTGGTGCACAGCAAGTTTTTGATTAAAAAGTGTCTTTTATGTACTTTTACAGCTTAAACCACATAGAAAAAGATGCAGCGTTCAGACAGACCCCCCCAAAAATCTGTCATCGGGCAACATTATTCTACCTGTTTGATAGATCGAGCATTTTGTGGATGCATAATGAATTTCTATTTTATTTGTGGTTATTTTTTAATGATTTGGTTTTAAGCTAACTGACATTCATAGTAAAAGAACGTTGTAATCGCAAAGAATTCATGTTTTAATAAGTTGAACTGCATGAAGTTGAGCTGAGAAACTCAAATAGTTTCATGTGAAGATGACAGGATGTGTTGTCAGTTAGGATGGTGTAAGTGTTGGACTCGCTCGCCCTGTGGTCTGAGAGAGAGAGGGATGGAAACTGGACTGAGGGGGCTCCTGGCGCTGTGTGTGTGCTGAGCGTCTCTCTCTGAATCTCTGTCAGATGTGTGTCTCGCTCAACAGCCATGATTTACCCTTTCAGTTTCCACTCAAACCATCTGAGAAATCCCCCCAGATGTTTTTTAAAGCACACAGAGTTCTCCATCACTGTGAGGCCTCAGAAAACAAATGCACTGATATTAACTGAGAGGATGTGCGACCAGACAGGATGTTGCTTGTGTACAAATGTTTGTTTCTTTACTGCGATGACTGTCAGACTTTCAGCATTTGTTTGCAAGACATTTTTTTAAGCCTTTTCCTTTAAGTTTACTTATAATGTTATTTCAGTTTCTTGCATTAAAAAAACAAACATAATAATGTGTTCAGGAGCATTTTAGTGTGTCTCAGACCTTCTCCAATAAACTTCTTCCCTGCAAACAATCTGTTTTAGTATCAAATAAATTATATTTTCCCCTCTTTAAATATATTTTTATTCAGAAATATGCCACATTATGGTACATACAAAAGTTGTTGTTCAGTTTAGTTTATTTTCATCATTTATTTTCTTTTTTTATTTTCATCATTAAATAAACTAGAATGACTAGTTTATTTAAAGCTTTATCCGTTTGTTTGGTAATAGTTTGTGTTTGGGCCTCATTTTGAAAAGCGCTAGAAACTCCTGGCAAAGTTTTTGCATCAGCAGCTCAGAGCAGAGAGATGCGCCACCAGCGCAAGCTGAAGAGTCAAAAGCACTCAGTGGGGGGCGGAGCTGCGTGTCAATATTTGGACCGTTACTGTGTTGCACCCCAGATGATCACAGCATCTGTTGAGTTGTGCGCGGGAGGTTCTGGGTGAGGGTGGGGGTGGGGGTTATTGTGAAGGCTGGCATGCAGTGTGTGCCCAGACGCATTCCACAGGAAGTCCTGCAATTCTGTTGGCATGCGTGCCCAGTATTCATCATAAATATTTTAGTGATATCATAGCCCAACCGTGCCCTAGTCATTTTGCCAAGCGCGAGAAAAGCGTTTTGCTCTCTCTCTCTCTCTCTCTCTCTCTCTCTTTCTCTCTCTCTCTCTCTCTCTCTCTGATGGCTTGTAAATAATTTTTCGTGCTGCAAATGTCAGTGTATTTATTTTCCAATGAGCCGCATCATTAGATATAACAAGAATAATCTTAAAAATCTCACTTCAGGATTGTATAATCTGGTGCTTCACTTCAAAGCCAGACTGTTTACCATATCAAGGCGATGCTGTCAGATGATATTGCTCTGTGCCTGTTTACTATGAAATTGGCAAAATTGTCAGGAATGGAAACAGAGAATATTTCTGTAAAGTTGTGATGCTCATTAAAATGGATCTTCGTTCTCCCCCGTGGCCTTCTGCTGGTGCTGATGTTCTGTTGAGAGCGTTTGCACACATTTAGAATATTTTGTTTTCCTCCGACTCGCTTTGTTTCAGTCGCGTGCGGTTTAACCCTCATGCTGGCATATATTGTCCTTCCTTCTGATGTGGATTCATTAATGAGCTCTCTGACAAATACAGTAATAGACTATCTGTTGCGTATTTGGTGTGTGGAGAAAGGCTGTCTGTTGGAATTACATCCCACTTCATTAAAGGAAAATGGCTCCTATCCTCAAAGATTCAGTAGTGGCGACGGAAGCGCGACCGCTCTGCCGTGTAAGAGCATGGAGGGCGTCTTTGCACAAAGCTTTTATTTGAAAGACTTTCAATAGGATGTATTATGAAAAACAATGTGTTTTGTGTTTCCTTTTATAAATAAGAGTTTAATGTTCTATGCAAAGCTCGTTTGCCACTCCACCCTTTCTCCACCCTTTAACAACACCCTGTGTTTGATGTTGTTGGAACAATTCTCAGCACGGACACTAGGGGTGCTATAGTGAACAATAACGCCAACGCTCTTCTTCTGTGGTCAGTTTTCTTGTAGGTCATCAGCTGTCATTGTAAGCAACAGTTTGAACATAATATTGCTAACATGCTAGCGACATATATGCATGCTAGCATAAAGTATGTTTCTGACTGATGTTATAAGAGAATATATGATGCTGTTCTGCTGAAATACTGACACACTGAATATGGCATTTCATTTTCCTTTCTCGCTAAAAAGCCAAAAGTCAAAAGCCCTCCCCTCACTTGCCCACACTCACACAGTCTTTGAACGCAGGTGAATGTGGATTTGTGAATGCCCACAGCTGCTCTGAGATGGATGTCTGTTCTCTGTAGGCCCACAGTGGAAGCAGCTTAGCTGCATTTTTGTTCTCTGGCTGTGGGCAGCGTCTGAGCGGCTTGGCTTGCTGTATCTCTCCCTCTCTCCAGCAGTCTGGGAGAACATAGAGATGCCACCAGTGATGAATGAGGCACCTTGTCAGTTAAAATGAAAATTCTTAGCCGGATGATAGCTTCATATTAATGCCTGTTTTATGGATTGGAGCAAGTGGTCTGAACAAGATGAATGTGGGTGATGAGAGGAGATACAAAATAAAAATGCTCTTCTACCTTCATCAGAACACGGGCACAGGGTGGGGCTTATCACCAACAGCCGAGTTTGGAAGTTAAGCTACAAGCCATGACTTTTGCCTCTCTGTCGCCATCTCTGTTTGACACATGTAATTGCAAGTTAGATTCCAGTTAAATTCTACACAGCGCTGTAAGAACAAGCTACAAACACTTCACCATTCCTGCACCCACGCGTGTGATTTAGTCAGATCTTCTTTCTGTTTACAGACATGTCGTAACCACATAGAAGAATCAGACTCCACTGAGTTTTGATTGATTTTAGTGTAACGTTTATGTAACCGAAAGCTTTTAAACTTTTGCTGCTCAATTTAAAGTTTGCTCCGTAAAGAAATGCATTTTTATACTCTCAAATTGTTTACATTGTTTGCATCTATCTGAATGATATTTAACGGCACACTCATGGATATTTTATAGGTAAATTATTTGTGGGAAGCAGGTCCTCTAAATAAGCAGGCGATGGCTGTTGCGCTGTGGAGACAGCATTTCTGTTTGTCCTGTCACATGTGGCCATTTTATCAGCATCCGCTGCCTTTAGAAGCCCATTTCCTTCTTTTTTTGGTGCAGTCTCTCTTTTTGTGCTCCTTCTGTCTGTCTCTCGCTTTCTCTCGTTTGGCTGTGACTGAAAGCTGTAAGTGTTGTTTGCTCAGAGGTCCGTCCCTCACTGGCTCATGCTTAAAGCTACAGACACATTCAGCTCACAAACGCTGTCAAAGCAATGATATTGATTCAGGAGAAAATCTCTGTAATTTTAATGTTTACATCTCGTTCTAATCCTCATGCCTTTTTTAAAATGAAATCCATCCATTTCTCCTCTCCCCAAACAAATCAGTAATTATGTGGCCGTGAAAAGGAGCAATAGTGAGCAGACACATGAAAGAGGAGGTGGAGGCGAGCTGAGGGCTCGGCCACAGTGAGAGGACAAGAGACAATGTGGATGTAAAAAGAAAGAGAGCAGAGGGCAAGAGAGAGAGAGAGAGGGAGGGAGAGAGAGAGGGAGGGAGGGAGAGAGAGAGGGAGGGAGTATTTCAAGTCCTGGCTGGTAGCTGGTGGCCGTCAGCAGATGCATCTCAGCACCACAGGAAGTGTTGATGAAAACACAGTACAGGAGGGAAATATCACTTGTGTTTGGGCAAATCTCTTTTGCAGATTAAAATAATCTATTGTCTAATTACACTTGAATGTATACATGTACATACATTTACAGTAGAGATATAGATAATATATATTATTATAAATCATAAATGATAAAATAATTAAAAAAATATGAAAAAATATTAAAGCTGCGATTCATAACTTGAGCAAGTACATGTTCAAAACAGTCTTCTTACATTACCCCAATTCTCAACCTCTAGTTTTTGTTTCAAACAGAGATGGCGGTAGAGAGTCAAAAGTTACAGATTGCAGCTTTCATAAGTAAAATGATAACAGATCCTTTCATAAGCGGCTGTTCGGCAAGCATCGCTTCATTCATGGAGAGAGAGAGTGTGTGTGTGTTTGGTTTCTGTCAGAGTTCTGTAAGGCTCTCACTGCTTGTGTGTTAATCACAGCTGTGCTGACGGAGATCTTTAAACAGGGCCTGCAGAGACCTTGAAGTGGGTTTTCAGGCCTCTGTGGCATCTAATTATTGTGTTTGCAAGCAGATTTTTAAATGTACTGCCATCTTATGATGTATAGAAGAGAGACAGGCTAGAATTTGTTTCTGTGAGGAAAGCATCACACTCAGATTTCCCCATGGAAATCTGTCAGATGAGAAGCACGGCTCTGCAGGAATTATGGGGTGTCTGCAGACTACTGAGCACAGAATCTTGTGTTGAAACAGCCGTTCTGCTCTATAACAGCACAGTGTACGAGACCCCTCAGTTTATCAGCAACACGACGCTGCATTACCTTAGAATGATGTCATTTCCTCCTACCTTCAGCCCAACTGCGGCCCCATTAAGATTGATAAACGCGGAACGCCTCTTGAAATGCGTCTGTCTTTCAGACATTTTGTATCATCTGTCTAACTATTATAATGGTTCCACACGTCAGCAACAGAATGAATTGATCCAATCAAAACAGTTCATCTGTGATGTCACTCGATCAGTCTCTGCTTTTACCTGCTGAGTCTTCTCTCCGCTCGCCCTGTCTGTCTCTCCGCTCGCCCTGTCTGTCTCTCCGCTCGCCCTGTCTGTCTCTCTGTCTGTTTCTTTCTCACGGCTTCATGTTTGTCTTCTCAATGCGTCTTTCTCTTCAAACCAGTGTGACCTCTCATCTTCCAGCCGCCCGTCCATTTGTGTTTATTATTTTAGCTCGGGACCGACGTCTTATTGAACTGTGATGTGTGCGTGTCTTTCATGTCGACCTGGCCGTGTTTTTATCTGAGTAATGCACGTCATGTGTTTGCTTTCTCTGTCTTTCTTTTATGCTGCATTAGATCAAACAAGGACATGCAGGAAAAACACATCCAGCACGTCCTGCATTAAATTCCTCTTCTAAGACACACAAACAGAAACAGGATTGTAGCAGGAAATGCAACCGGAAGGTTTTGATTGGTACACATATTCTGGCTGGTTTTTAATCAGTAAGCTGTAGTAAGAGAGATTTTGTGAAGCGAATGTTTAATATCTAGGTATAATGAAAAGTATGTAAAGTACAGAGATGGCAGTAGAGAAGTGAGACCTTGCAGCTTCAAATGTCTTTTATTAGAAGATAAACTTCCTGACATGTAAACTTTAACAGAATGTTGCTATGCAACTCAAATAACAATCAGCAAACTTGTACAGTAGTTTTAGAACATGGTATTGATTAAGATTATCATCTGCAAAGATTAATCCTGTTGAACAAAGACGATTTGTTACTGTTCAACTCAATCAGATTATCATTAAAAACAGCACAAGATTCACACAATTTGTCACCAAAAATAAATGTTAAATTATATTAAGTAGGATTAGGTAAAATAATTCTCTAATTTGAATCAATCTTCAGTTAAAATGTCATTTTTAATTGTACTTGTGATTATATGAATATTCCCTACCTTACCTCTCGTTGTGTGTTGGTCTGTTGTTAATGTAAATGTGTAGTTCAATAAGTTCATTCAGTAGAAGAGTTTCAGTAATCAGCGTTTATATTTAAATATGAATTCACATAGAATTAAACTGAAACCATAGTAATAAGAATCTAATGGAATCATCAAATTGGTTGCAATACTCAGCCCTGATATGAAGACAATTAACCCTTTGTAGGACCAGTATGATTTGTTTGCATAGTGTCACATGACCTGGGCATGTTTTCTTGAGGCTCATGTGAGTATTGGGTGAAGCTAGTATGATCACTGATATATTGTGCATCCCTAAGTATGAAAGATGACTCTCACACTGTTGAAACGATCAACCCCTCTCTCTCTCTCTCTCTCTCTCTCTCTCTCTCTCTCTCATGGAGGATCCTGGGCGATGCCTCCTGCTCTCCACAGACTCATGTGATCCAGAGCGCAGGAGAAGCTGTCAGCATGTCTGACGCCTGTCAGAGACAGAGGCCGAGCGATGGATCTCTGTCCTCTCATCCATCTGCTCTGCTTTATGTATATAGGTCAAAGACAATGGGGCATATAGAGAGAGAGAGAGAGAGAGAGAGAGAGAGAGCTGGCCACTGATAAAACGTGGCAGAAAATTAAACTTTAGTGTGTTGTGGCATCATAGAAAATGACAAATGATACATGTTAATGTTCTGATAGCGACGGTCGTTTCTGCAGCTGCATGAATGCCAGCAGGCCGGTTCAGGAAACTTCTGCTCTGTGTGCCGTGACCTGCTGTGGATTCAGTAATAGAAGAACTGCAGCAGAGGAAACCAGAGGAGTCCAAGATAAAGCTGCAAACTTTAAGAGGGAAGAGCTGATAAAGTTTCTGTTTATTTACATTTAAATAACTGGTTTTTTTGTAGCAGCTCTCTTGGGCTGATGCGCTTCTGTTTCTGTTTTCTCCTCTCGTGGTTTTCTTCTGAAGAATACAGCTGCTTTCAGACTGGGATTGGACGCTCATGTGCAGTCAGGAATGGATATTGTTGTGGAGGTAGTTTAGTGCAGCCAGACGTTTGACTATTGGCAAGAACATCAGTTACTCCTAATGCTGCTCATCTGTTACTCTTCATTCCATTATAGTTGGATGAGGAAGTGAAAGAGAAAAAGTGAATTTGCTTATATATCGTCGACATGATTCAGACCAAAATAACTTGTTTGCCATTTTAGCAGTAGATGAATCTGAAATTGGAAATCATCTTGTAAACCTTGTAAAGACGATCAAGTTCTGTCTAGTTGTGTCATTAGTGTTCGGAGTGGAATCTTCAGCCAATCAGATTTCAGTTTGTATCTTGAGAAAATTTATTTTCATATATTTTTATTCAAAAATGCCCTTGCTGTTTTATATACAGTATATGAATGATCTGTGGGGGTTTTACTGTGGGGTTTTAAGCTAGCTGTGTTTCTGCCTTCCAGCAGGTTCTTAAAACTCATTTCTGTGCCCGTTTTATTGGCAAAACATCTCTTTAATTCCTTCCTGGTGAACACAGAAAGAGTGAGAGAGAGGAATAAACTGGGCCAGAGTGAGCGTGTGTCATCCGTCAGCAGGTACGCTGGTTTTGGTGAAGGTTCCTCCTTCAGCATCTCAGCGCTCCAGAAATCACCACAGTAAAGCAGCAGGTTTATCAATTTGAGCTGGCCAACTGCACAGCTAAATGTATGTGAAAGTTAACAAATCCCTAAGGTAAATTGAGGCAGATTTCAGCTGTCTGTGTGAGGCTACTGAGGTGCGACATGCTGGATTGAAGCTAATGCCTCAGGCTAGTGCAATCAAACCGACAGTTGAAGAGTCTCCAGCTCCCAGCTGAGGAGAATCTCAAACACACAGTAAATGACTCACCTCAGAGCTGGAGGAGGAGACACGGTGACATTGTTTTTATCGACTATTAAAGCACTTCGCCAGCGACGGGGTATATACGTTATCACGCGCTAGAATGAAGGCAGTGGCTGCGTCTTGATACGTATGCGATGTGCTATATAGAATGCGAAATCAGAGCATCTTAAATCATTGTATGTTAAAGAGATGGTTCACCCAAAGCTGAAATTGCTTCCATCATTTACTTGCCCTCACATCATTCCAAAACTCTAAAAATATGACTCTATGAGGAACACAAAAGAGGATATTTTGAAGTATGCCAGTAACCAAACAAGTGGCACTCATTGACTTCCATTGTATGAACACAAAACCATCGAGACATTTCTTAAAATATCTTTTGTGTTCCACAGAAGAAAAAGTCAATAGGTTTGAAATGACATGAGGGTGAGTAAATGAGGGATAAACATTTTGGGTGAGCTGTCTCTTTAAAGGTAGTGTGCAAAGTGATGATTTTTTTGTACTATTTTTCATCTATTTTTAAGGTGAGAAAATATGGCTAAATATTCCTGCGCTAGAGAAAACTGCTCTAAGAAATTAGAGACCTAATGTAAAAAGTTAAAGATGAATTTAATTGGATGGTAATACTAAATACATGTCTGTGCATATGTTTTGCGGTATCAAGATGCATGTTGTACACGTCCCAATACTGCCATGCTGTTTACTGCATATTTAAGTGTGTACTTCACCATCAGCAGTGAAGCACATATTTTAAGTATGCAGTAGAAGTATGCATCTCGGCATGCTTATTGGCTGTTTTTCAGTAGCTGTGCTAGAGAAAAAGCAGCATATCTAATCATCAGCATATGTTGTCTTTTGGAAGCTGGTCCTCGAGCATTAGATTGTGTGTTGATGTTCCAGCGTAGCTTCTTGACCAGCTAGACAACCAGCATCAACCACTCGGGTCTAACAGTAGGGTGCATTTATTTTCTTATGCATTTGAATTAGGCCTATGGCGTGAACAATTACAGTGCTCGTGTAGCTTAGCTTGTTGAGCACTGCGCTTGCAACGCCAAGGTTATGAGTTTGAGGTGCACGGGTGGATAAATGATATAAAACAAAAGCACTGTAATTCATTTTGGATAAAAGCTTCTGCTGAATACACAAACAGCAGCCTGTGTTACAGACCCATTAGAACCAAAACTGCAGAACCGGAGAGGTTGCCACGGTGCGATTCATGCATTTTTCTCCGCTGGATCTCAAACAGTCTGAGCAGGAGTTACGCGTGTCCTCCCCCGTGGTTGACTTGTGTGCTGATGCATTTGTTAGGGACGTGAAACGCCAGCAATGACAAGCAGATTTCCTCTCCGCTCGTCTCTGCCAAACGCCGGCCTGGATGTTCTTTCCTGAGTGACTGTGTAAAGTATTGACATCAGCTGAATAAATAAACATAAGCTGGGACTTCACTCCCAGACTGCTTGGACGGACAGAGAAACAGACGGCTGTACGGCGACACCCCCCACCCTCGCTGTAACGGTACATTACAGACAGCACAAACAAGCGCTCTCTAATCCCCGACTTTAGAGCGGGATATTTATCTTAGCTGCTAAATAAATTGATTAGAAAGCAGGAGTGAGGAGAGTCGTCCATCAGCTGACTGTTTCAGGAGAACTGCATTAGGGTGCCGGCTAGAGGACAATCGCTCTGACCGCCCCTCCCCCTCCTTCCTGTTATTCTCCTCCTCCATCACACTCAGATCTCAGAGTCTCCAGTCAGCCCCTGTGACATAGCTGCAGTATTCCTCCGGACACCTGCCTGCCTCCCTTTTGCATATGTACACAATATACTTCATGGGTCAACAGCTCAGGCAGAAAGAGGCGATTTTCAG